>JANVCL010000008.1:5250809-5275216 GCA_026546855.1 Erythroxylum incrassatum | reverse complement strand
ACCTACAAGTGATTAATGAATTAAATCAAACCAGAAGCAAGCAGTATTAACTAGAGAGTTGTGGACTTAATTCACTTGTTTACAACAGTCATAACACTAGCACTTATTCCACATAAGTGATTCTTTATTTCAAATATACCAGGGAGTTGGTATTTAAACACTTGCAATTTCACAGTCATCTGATTCATTGCTACACGTTATTCTGCCTAGGGTTCCGAATATGTTGTGTGATTTACAGGTGCGTATCACAGAAGTGTAACCACGCACAACCACCCAGGTCGCAAAGTTGAAATCAAAACCTAGGTTTAAAGGGAGAAAATTACAATCTGGTTACCATAAGTGAACTCTGAATGCCTGAAAACTATTAACCCAAAAGCATGTACTATGACCAAAGGAATCTTTCTTTCAAGAAGTGACGAATTCATCCATAATTTAGGTATCATCGATCGCACTCAATCGCTAGTCCACTCTAACACTTCGGGAGTCATGACTAAATTCTTGGATCTAATTCAAATTAACAACAAAGTTATAAATGGATCCTGAGCCGAAAAAATAAAACATTGCCGCTATAATCCACACAACTCATAATCAATTTCTACGAAAATCTAGTTTCCCAAACACAAGACAATTATTTTTGATAACTACATTGTTGAAACGAAAAGCCCCCCTCATCGTCGAAACAAAGAACAAAACGGTTTGAAATAAGCAAAACTAAAGTACGAAACGACCAAAGCAAAGTAGAAATTGACTTAAGAATGGCCAGTGGGCGGTACAGTTTAATTACTCGGCAACCGTAAACGTCTGAGGCTGACTCCGGCAACACCACCGACGGCAACCTGCAAACTTCAGCAGCGATAAGCGAAGCAAAGATTCGGTCGTCAGGAAGGAGGGGAAGAGAATCAAAACGACACGGATGTTGGGAGAGGATAAAGAGAGCAACTGACGTTAGGTGGGCTTTTAAATTTACTTCAGCTCCCTAACGGCGTAATTTCACACGCACATGAACTAATTAAACGGAAATGTTGACTCAGTCAACGTTGAAATAGGTCATAAACATATTCTGATGCCTTGTGCAGGTATAACCAATTATTTTTAAATCGGACCAAATCGGCCGGTTGACGCCTTATGCAGGTATAACCAGTGACCGGATAGATATGGTTTTGAAAAGTGAGAATGAACTTTATTTTTTATGAATAATTAAAAATTATTATATCATATTTTATGTCATATTTAAAATAAATAGTAAAACTTAAAAATTCAATGTTTTGCCGTGGAAATTTACAAATTTTATTTTTAATATTAAAATCTAAATTGAAATAGTTAAAAAGTTCAATTAGTATTACAGTATTACAAAATTGGTTAAAGACTAAAAAATTTAAGATTTAAAATATAATTAAAAGATACTGTTTTTATTAATCAAATTCTTATTAAAAAATTATTAGGAATTGATTAATATATAAAAATCAACTAATTGATTAATTTTTTACAATAATGGTAATTATTTGTTAAAATAAACTGAATCGAACTAAAAAGTTAATTTTATTTCTTATTTATCTAGTTTAATAATGATTGAATTTTTAAATTTTAAATATATTTTTATTGGGTCTTGAAAATAAATATTATGCCCTTCCTCATTATTTGGACCAAACCATAACAAATAGAACAATGACCTGAACTTGTAGCGTTATTACTCGGTCAAAATAATAAAAATGCACAGAAGCCCAACAAATGAAACCTGTTGAACGCAAAGGCTTGTGTGAAACAATCAAAGCCCAACTTGGGATGCGGACACAAAAAGGATCTTGGAATCCAACTTATAGATTGGAAGAGCCGTCATCTTGCCCATGCTTCGGGATTGTCCAGGACCAAGAATTATCAATTCTCACTCAACCGTAACATTACCGCACGTTTTCGGGCATGTTGGAATAAGTATAATACATTACACTTAATTTTCATCCAAAAGTTGACCTAAATATATGAATGCAATTTGATCATAAAACAGTTAATTCATCGGGTAATTCTATTGCATTATGGATACCTTTACATCAAATCTTTATTATAACCACGTACTTGTTTATTAGGGGACTGTAGTAAATACCAAGCTCTACGAGGACGTGAAAAAGTAAGTTAATTCAAAGCCTAATCCAACTGCTAGTAAGTACCTCAAGTTCTGCCCTGAAGAAAGCCGTGAGATGGCTGGAATATTCAAAATAAGGTCGTGTACTAGGTTATAGTTACTCTGATACCAAGTAAGCATACGCAGCACCGACTCATAAATGAAGAAAAGTGACCTCACATTTGCTGCCATGTGATGAGGATTTTGCTGTCAAACTACTTTTGTGCAATTATTTGAGAGAGGAGATCAGGAAGGAGGGAGACATATATACGCAGGACCAACCTCGAATTCCGAGTAGGAAGGAACCATCCAACTGGTTAGCTCCTTCAACAGAGTGAGACCATCCTAGTTGATTCAAGTACCTATACCCAACCGTGTTTTGTCTCTCCACACTGGTCACGAAGATGGTGAAACTAATTTTCTTTATTCATTTTCGTCGTCTTTGTTAATTTACTCCTTTCATGTGAATTGCATTGCCATTTATACATTTTTATTATGAGAGAGAAAGCTGTTCCATGCCCTATGCTTGTTCTATATATAAACAATCATCATCATGACAACTTCTATTTTCTAGTAAGATAACATGTGAGTAGTGATGGGTTTAAGAAAGAATCAATCTTTTGTCTATTCTTCCGATGAAATTATATAATTTTAATAACTGCTTATTAATTTTGTTTAAACACATTGAGAAGACGAATCAAAGTACAATAAGGTTAAAAAAAATTAGTATGTCAAGTTTCTTTGAATGCTCATGACAACTGATCTTCAAAGCAATAAAACTCGTTATGAAATGAGTTATAATAGGACAAAGTGCCAAGTAAATTCTAAAGCAAAGGATTAAGGTACTAGGATTTCATAAAGTAGCCAATAAATTAGAGGCTGAAACTTTAGGAGGAAGTAATTAACATGTTCAGAATCCTGTCTTTGATCTCCATCGTTGGGAATAATTTTACCGGCCTCTTCACATAATTACATGAAGTAAAAAAGGATCTGTCGAAGACAAAACATCAATGAAGCACGTGAAATAGGTACCATAAAACTCATAGTGTCCTCCTACGCACATGAGATAACTTGAGTTTGAATTAACATTATTCTTCAGAACAATAGGTATACTCAGGCTCCTCTATATATATGTATTTTGTTAAATTGGAAAAGATACTCAAGTCTCCTAATGGCGCAATGTTTATCGTACCAGCAACCACAAAGTCGTCGATACGTGATTCAATATAAACCAAACATCTAGTGGTCCCTTCTTTGCAATGCATGTGAAGTAATTTGATCTAATTAATTGCTTCCGCGGGCATAACAACAGCAAACGTAAGCACCTTCTTTTTTGCTGACATCATTTAGAAAGGTAAAGAGATTTAAGGGTTCATCGCCACCATCCGTGGCCGTTCGTACATATGGATATGGAGATACCTGAACTTTGGGCAAGCTCTGGAATATGCTAATCGAAGACCTACTCAAAGTTAATGGCGAAGTTTCAATTGCACCTCTTTCTCTGGTGAATGATTTATCCTATTATAAACGGACCGGGTACATCTAATGATTACGTACGTCGAAGTCACATTTAAGGGCTAACAATTCGCAGAAAGAAAGAGTGGGTACTGTTAACTGTTACTTTTCCTCTTAATTTGACCCAGTTAAATTGGATATTCACACTAATTTCCAAAACATAAATCTTGTGAAGATCGCCCGTATAAGTTAAGTGACGGAGGTACATGAAGTAGTGGTGTACTGAGCTTTTAATATTTTAAAAAGTTAAATATTTTTATTTTTATATATATATATAGAAGTTAGTGGTATACTTGAACCGTTCAAATTTTAAAAAATTAAATATTTAAACTTTTTATCTTAAATTTTTAGCTCAGTAACGTATATGGTAATCTGACATTGGATGCCTGTTCAAAAGCAAGAGGCTTCGGGTGTCTGCCATACGCTGCAAGCAATTTAATTCTCCAGGCTCAATCAGTTTACTCATTCTTGTTGGGAACTTGGAGAACCAATGGCTCAAAAAGGTCAATATAGCATCTTTCAATGGCAGAAAATAAAATGAATAAATATATGAATGGCTCCGTAGGATCGTGCATGTATTTGAAATCATACTTGCTAGCTATAATACTACAGCATACTTATTTGGTAAAACATGATAGAATAGTAGGAACATCTAAAACATCTTTGGTAAAGCCAGGGGTCAAGTCAAAGACAAGCATCAATTGGCACAAGATAGATCATTGTCGTGAAATTATTTGGTGGGAGAGGGAAAAGTAGATGCTTTGTGTGGGGAAGAAAGAAGTTAGATGCTTCTTGGTGATTGACATTGATCTCAGTTGATCTGGCCTTATCAATGCTATACCCCACCATGGATCACCTTTCATTAATTCATGATTTCCAGATCTCTACTTTTTGCTTCTGCAAAGATAATTTCTATCAACTTTCTCTGCAATCTTTTTTATACGAATTGTATTGTTCTTTCCCTCCCTCGATTCAATATTAACTCCTATCATTACATTGATTCCACCATCTGAATTTTCTTGTAAAGAATCTACACTTAAAGCTGAGATTACGCTGGAAGGTGTGGTTCGATAGTTATAGACTACGCCTCGAGAAGTGGTTGAACTAAGATCGTACGTTATAGAATATCTTTATTGTGTATTATTAAAAATATCTTATAGTATCAATAATTCATGAAATTATTTTAATTAAAATTGTTATTAAGATTAAGCAAAAACAATTATACAATTTTTAACTTACTTATCAATTAATTAATTAAGATTATAATAAACATTAACCAAACTTTTCTTTAATTTTTTTATGTTACCGATTATTTCTTAAGTAATTCAAAATGATAAGATATTCAAAGGTATAATTATTTATTATCTCTTTAAATTTTAAGTACAAATATTTTCACCTTACTATTATTATTTATTATTTTTTGAGGGCGAGAGTTTGTGAAAGCTCTACTAAAGGTAGATTTATTTTGGTCCCAGCTGAAAAGAGTGCAGAGTTGAAGAAAATAAAGGGTACAGAGATTTGGGGTCTCCCACAGTGGACAAGACTGTTGGGACTGTCCTTCAGAAAGGCCTCCTTCACGTGGCAATGTAGGGTCGGCCGTACACTTTTGAATGACCAAACTCATCCACCGTGGCTCCTTCGCACGTGACATGCCCTCTCGCGCCTCACCTCCTCCTTGTCCCTTAGATACTTCACTTAAATAATTATTGTTAGACAATGGTTCCTTGGGAGCGAGATTATTTTTTAAAATGTCAAATAAATAATATTCTAAAACTCTTTTAGCACTTTTAATAATGTTGTTACTTTTATAGTTCAGAAAAACAAATAACTTCTAAATAAAATGTTAAATAAATTTTAAATTTGAAAATAAAAATGAAAATTTAATTATTAGTTTGAACTCCTCCAATTTATACAAAAATTATAAAAAAAGAAATTGGTACGGCTAGAAGGGAGACAGGTGGAGGCACGTGTAGCGGCTAAGATGTGAAGGAAGACGTGGCACGCTTATGACCCTCCATAACCAAATCTCCTTCTCTGTGCCAATTGGCCAAAGGCCAATCCAATGGGCAAATTCATGACAACGACAATGTGACATTTTCCTATTAATTTCAAACTTATATAAATAGACGATTTCATTATTAGTAAAATTTAAAAATTATATACTCATTAAAAAATACGTATCATTTCATAAGTTTCTTTTCCAAATTTTACCTACTGAAAACTAAAAGATTTTATATATATATTATTTTAACAAATTCTTTAAAACAAAATTGCCTTTTGATCTTCAAAAGAGTTAAAGAAACCCTTGGGAGTAGGTCAATCCAGCGGTGAAAGGTTTTCCAAGTGCCTTTCCCCTCAAGCAATTCAAGAGTTTGAGTTTGTTCAAATTGTGATTTATCAAAATTTAGAGTTTCACACATTAATTAATTTAAATTTATTATTTTATTGAACTATTAATTCATTGATAATTTGTTAATATAAGTTTAAAGATAATTACTCAAAATTTTACAAAGAGTTAATGAAAAATAAGTAAACGTTGTAATCATAAAAGGAAAATGAACAGATTTTTTTCCGAATGACGATGACAAACAGAAAAACGCAAACCAGCCGTGTCAGAAATTGTACGGAAATGGGCGGTTCTTCGGCACACCAAATTTGCCTGTAAAGGTGTTCCAACTCACCTGTATTTGTGATGCCCGTTCTTCAGGTGGTGGAGACTTGATAGGGAATCTGTCTCTGTCACATTCATGTTACTGTGCTGCCTTTTTACCAGTTTATTCATTTAATATAACGAGAACAATTACGAAGATAATTTGGTTTGACATATTCCAATAAAGATATCGCAAGAATCATCGGACCAAATGAAATCTTCGAAGTGAAAAAAGAAAAGTGGAGTGAGATAGAAAATGAAAATGGGGCAACTTAATTGCGATAATTATAAACTTTAATTATCTTTTAAATCAATTCTACTGTCAATCTTAATTGTATCGTATAAATGAAATCTATTAAATTCTATATTGTTATATAAGTTATTTTAAACATGCTAATTAAAAATAAGGATTATAGTAATATCATTTTTTGCCGATTATGGTTTTACATTGGAGAGTTAGACGAGATCATCAACAACATCATAAACTCGAAGTCGAAGACAAGGCGATATGTGTGTAATGATAAGAGCAGGAGACTGAAAAAAAAAAAGCTGAGAAGAAGCAGAAGGCAGTTCTGGGGGCAGGTACGCGGTAGGAAGCAGCTACTAAACGCACAAACCAACCTCGAGGGTTAATGAAAACAGAAACTCCCAACGCCGCGCCAATGTGTCCCCGAGCTTAGACTATATATATCTTGATGTGGTCGGCCCAACGGTTATCCAAATTCGATTATGGGTTTGCAACTTAGCGTTAAAAATGAGAAGGGTTAATATAACCATCAAAGCATAATTCCAATCCCATTATGTACCAAAAGAAAAAGATATATCTTCTGATCCTGTCCAATGTGTAATGTCAAGTCAAGTTGCCTTGAGGAAAAACTAAAGAAGTCCTTAAGATATAAATACATACACGTTAAAGAACGTGAAAACTTCTGAACAACATTTGAGATCATCTACCCTATGTTCTGTAACTATGTATAAATTGAGAATTTTAGGGTTTTCTTATATGTCAGAAAACTGAACCAGTTTCTCTCAACAAAATGTTCTCAAAAAAAAAAAAACATTATAGTACTACTATACAGCTAAGCGAGAAGCAATCAGCATTGGTACCAGAAACAGTAAAAATGTCACCACAAACAAAAATCTAAGGGGAAAAGAATTACTACCTACAATCATTCATCTACAAACCTGCAAACTACAAGTCATCTCTGCCTATATAAACCTGACATCCCCATGAATCCCTCTGCTGTTACTATTCCCGTAAGCCTCCTCTCATTTCTCTCTCTCTCTCACTACAGATTTCAGGCTTCTGCCAACTACATCTTTAATCTTTTGTTTCATCAATCGTTTGATCTTCGTGCAAAAGCAAAGATTTTCCATTACTGTTGTTCAGTCTTTTTCTTTCAATTTTTAAGCACCTATTAGTTCAGTTTACAGATTTTGAGTTTTTGATTGATTTAGCATTTTGTATTTATTGAAAATTTCGTGATTAGCGAAATTGACCAGTTGAGTTATCTTTCCTTCTTGTTGTTTTGGCCTGAAACTCACATGGCTACTCAACGAAACAAGTGTTTCTTTTTTTGGTTAGATTCTAACCAGAAAAACCGACCCATAAACCGAAATAAATGATTTTTTATTTGGACGAAGTCCAAGATTTCAATTAAATTTTTAAACCACTCAGATGCCAACTTTCGGTTCCACTCTCATCTGTTAGTTTTTTTTGTTTGTTGCACTTTTCATTCCATTATGAACAATACTAAGTTTGGTTTCCAACAATAACAATACCAATAATAATAATAATAATAAGAGGTGGTTGTTTTTGGGTTTTGTCTTGTTCTAATAGGTGTTAAGGGTGTTGAACACAGTGGATTCTTCCGTCTTGGGGTACCCCTCTTCACGTAATGACTCAAGGTTTTAACCACTGGGAAGCGGCCACATCAGCTGGCGCTCGTGGCCTTGTTGCCTCTGATATTTTTCACTAATAACAAATGGTCTCAGCCAGACGCAGTCGATACAGATGCTAGATGTTGTTTTTTGATCTTTTTTTGTTCCGATCCTCAGTACTTTCATATAAATATATGTGAACATATTATGTTTGAGTCAAGAGGAGAAGATGTCGGGAAGACGCTTTTGTTTTGTGCATGGATAGATTAACTAACAGTCGTTGTTTGTGGGTGTAGCATCATCAAGATTCACATGCAAATGCAAGGCTGTGTGTGGTATGTATCACTCACTCTTTTATCTCAAAACCAAATTGGTTTTTGGAAGTGAGAATCTTGATGATGCTGCATCGGCAATAGACGACTATATTTCAACAACAACAAGAACAAAGGTGATGGATCGATGATGGCTGATTGTTGTTTCTTTTAAATTTTAGTTAATCTCAGTGTGTGAGTACTTTGTAACTTTGGCTTCTGTTGCTGTCAGGTGGGTGTGAAGCGCATACATGTTCAGTATTCAGCTTGTGGTTTCTATTTTGTGCTTCTTTTTATCTGAAAAGCAAACCCATTTCATGGATCTAATGCCCATGTTTTCCCTTTTCTATTTTCTTTAAGTTTCCTTTTAACAGTTCCCAGAGAAAGTAGACGATCCGATAGGCTACCAAACTACCTTTGCTTCGCTGACTTTGCAGATCTATGATTATTACCTCCGAGGTTTAGTTAGTTGGTTGGATATGGCCATTCCTTTTTTACTAGTTTCTTGCTGTAGATGTGATGTGAATGATTTTTCTAATAATCCCCCACAAAGAAGACAGAAATAGGCGGCGGCTGGTGGAGAGAGAAAAAAAAAGGGAGTAGTCTTGATGTGATGCATGAGCTAGTCTTTGCAAAGGCAAGTCTTTGCGATCTAGTTCTTGAAGGCGTTACAGTTTGATCAGTTTCTTATATAAATATATATGTATATAGTACACATATTTTAGATCCATATTTATTTTTATGTTCCTTCAAAGAACAGCTTTAGTGGTTCTTCAAAACTCATCTGCAGAAAGGCCAACAACAAACTGGGGAGGGTTTTCAGGGAGCTCCTTGGAGGCCTGCTGCTTGATTCTGTTAAGATATGAGAGAGGAACTTTTGAGGTGAAGCCAAGAATGATGGTAAGGAAAAGAAGTATATATATGGATATATATCTATCTATATGTTTGTAACTTTGTATATACCTATGTTTAGAACTTCTGTCCATATTTTTGTTTTATATGGGATTTGGTGATATCGGACAAAGTAGCTTTGAGTTTAGTTTCTGGTTCCAAAGCCTTCTTTGTCTCCACTAAATTGCCCTAAAAAAAGGTCTTCTTCATGGACATTTTTTAGAGTTGTAGCAGTAGTAGAAAGATCGTTGAACAATGGAATTGCTCTCTCTCTCTCTCATCAGAACATTGGTATGGTAAATCGAAGAAGGGAACATGTCCCTCTGTCACTGGCCACTGGCTGCTGCATGCGGGCCTATCTTAGTATTAAGAGACCTATCAATCTTTCTTATGGACCATTTTATCTGGCAACTTGAACCTCTTGACATGTACTCCTGTTTCAAGTTTCTCATTCCATCTTCATCTCTTCCCATTATTAGTTCTCAGGTGTTTATTTTCTCATTTTCGGTTGATTATTCTCGACTCTGATAAGTCTGTCCTTCGAAGATCATAAATAATGTCCCTGTGCCTCTATCATAATTAGCTACTAACCTGCGTATTTCTCATTGACAAAGCAATAGTTACAAGTTATGTGCACTGGAATATAACTTGGCTAGTTGTTCGTGTGGTACACATCTCCGGCTTTGATTTATTATGACATTTTAGTAAAATGGAAGAGATTGAAATAATTTTTTGAATGCTGTTAACGATTACTTTGTTTCACTTGATCAGTTATTGGTCCCTTAGTCGAAGAACCTTAAAACAACAAAAACGATTCTGCAGTTATTATTATTTTTTGTTAAATGATTCTGCAGTTATTTTCTTTGACCTATTTTCTTCTTTGTCAAAGCACCACTGATAAAGACATTTTGATTGCAGATAGATTTTCCTTCCTTAAGACATATACCTTTGCTATGTCCTTGTTTATTATTTTATGTCATTTTCCCTCTATAAGATGCCGGATCCTTCGACAGAAACTGTCTTATCATATCTGCTGATAATACATTTGCAACTTGCTAAACATCTTTCAACTTGAGCCAATAGTCAAGAAAGCCGGACCCTAAGTGCTCCTTTTACAGTTCTTTGCTCGTATATATATTCAAAATAGCACTAATGGCAGGGAGTCTTAATGACCTTAGCAAATCATTATGTTTTAGTAAGCAATAAGCTATTATGTTTCAATGCGCCAATGCCTTGAAGTTTCTCTTAATAGTGCCATTAATTTCATAAAATTAACTTTTACCAAATACTCGTCGCATTTTTGATCTGCCATTTGAATCTCTGTTCTTCTTTTTGATCCAGCACAGAAGCTTAAAACTGTTCATCTTGATAAAGTGGTATCTTCTCTGTATGTTCTCATCTTACATTTAAAGTGTGGAAG
Source organism: Erythroxylum incrassatum (assembly GCA_026546855.1). Lineage (NCBI taxonomy): Eukaryota > Viridiplantae > Streptophyta > Magnoliopsida > Malpighiales > Erythroxylaceae > Erythroxylum > Erythroxylum incrassatum. Next base: position 5,264,432 of record JANVCL010000008.1, on the reverse strand, counting down.
ATACCTTCACTGGCATTCATCTCAAAAGATTAGCTTAGCAGTTAACCTTTTACCTTCGGGTTTGAATGACTATCAATAATATATAGGCTAGTGCAAAGATCATGTATTGCATGCTTTATGCCTCAGTTTAATATCATGACAGGCAATTTATGAAATATTTAACCGCAGCAGCTAAGATCTGGATGTTTCTGTGCAGGTTGGAGCTTCTATCCTCTTCCACAGCAGAATCGATGGTGTCAACTGAAACTTGGAGAAGACAGGGACCAACCAACGTTATAAAACCCACCACTCAGTCTTTGGCCATCACAGAGAAGAAGGGTCGGGTATTATAGGCGACAAAATGATGTAGTAAGGGTTCATTATGAAATGTACCATATACAGGTAGGTAAGGTAGGTAAGGTAGGGAAGGGTTTGACCGGAAAAATTCTTACAATTTATACTTTTCTTGGTTCATGCATAGTGCATACCATTGGCACAACATATATTAGTGAACAAAAGGTCATGCTATCCAGAATTAAAGGAAGCTGGAGGAAGAAAAATGATAGTTACAGTAGTTGTTCATGTCTCTTACCAGAATCTGGTATCATCTTCATCTTCTCTAGTATTCAGTACTGTACAGATAATGGAACTTGATCTGTCTTATCTATGTGGTTTTTCGGAATATTGACAAGCTATTGAAGCTTTTATAACCCAGCTGTAGATCTCTGATAATTAGAAGTGTCTTATTCAGTCTCGGCAGTGCTCAGGTATCATATATCTCGTCCTTCATGTGAGTTGTAATTGCTTTTCTGTCTCTACTAAACACCTAAAATTGTTTAGACAGACAATTTAACAACCTAAATTAATGAATACAATTATTACATTTGGTATAAAATTGGAATTTACTAGCTATATACATTTGATTTTAGTATAACAGTTCTATCATATAAAATTCTACTTATTGAAGTTTTGTTCTATTTTCTATATTGCATATACAAATAAAGTAATATTTATGTTATTAGCTTTTTAACAATTTTGTGTATCATGTGACTCTAATGTTAGTTATGCTAGAGTCTTCAGAGTCTATCCGAAATTTAGCTCGAGTTTTCTTGCTATCATACCCTGTCCTGTTTTCTTCAACCTGGCATAGCCTTCCTTTCTTCTCTTCGCCATCGAGTATAAATTAGAAAGAAGTTAAGGATTGTTTTAATTTAGCTGGAGTTGATCGTTTCGAGAGTGGAAATTATAGTTAGTATGGTATATATATATATAGATAGATAGATAGATATTATTAGAGTTCTATCTATATACAATTCATTTTTTGCGATCGTTTTTCACATTGTAAGGAACAATGATTCCTCTTAAGTGTTCAGCAGTTACTGTTGGTTGCAAATTTTCTTCTGCCGTTCTTTCTATTTAACAAAATTTTGGACAAGATTTGAAGGTTATTTTTCACTTTTGATCTGCGGATCATCAATCTGTTATAATTCTCTCTAGCCTGCCAATGTTAGATCTTGCAACTGGAAACTCGCCAAGATGCAAGTAATTGAATAATTTCAGTGGGATTGTAACGCAAATATGTATGAGCAAGAAAATTTCAATGTTCTACTGTAACAATGTAAATTCTAAAGTATATGAAATCTGGCTTCTTCCAGGTTGTAGTTCATTTCTGGAGTACTTGGGAACTGAAATTTATCCCGTATTGTCTACTAAAGTTTCCTCTTTCTTGTTTTAACTGGAAGGTGAATGAAGCACTTCCTTAGATATTGTCTGAAAGCAGGGATAATTCACTTTCCAGAGAAGCTAGAGTATGCGCTTAAATACAAAGATAGATGTGCATGCTAAGTTAATTACTAACACTGATGGGAAATAACGTTTCACTTCTTACTTGTATTGCATGGTTTATGTACTGCCGCTTGTCAACGATGAATTTTACTACATATGTGTATATAGAAGATGAGTTGGTATACAACTGCAGTAGAGTTAATTAGCAGTATATTGCATGGAACGTGTACGAAATTTTCATTTTAAGAATTCTTTATATGTAAAATTTCGTAATTATTTTTATTTTAAGAAAGCATATGTAAAAATTTGTAATTATTTTTATTTTAACAGGGAAAAAAATATAATCATATTGTAATTTAAGAAGTAACATTAAGCTATGAATTATTTCTTATGTATAAATTAATTCATCTTATTATTTATTTTCTTTGTTTATTTAGGATGTAAAATTTATTAGTCATTTTAACACTTATATCTTTAATTTTTAAATATTTTATATCAATATTATATTATAAATTGAATATTTTGTTCAATGAAGTTTCTGATGCTTCTTGTCCGATAAATTTTTTTAATTTTTATATCAAAATTATTATTTAATAAAATATTTTTATTTAAATATTAAATTGTCAATTAATTTTAATATTATATGAAATTTTGTAATTAATCTTGTTTTAAGATAAATATATAGTATTAAATTTAAGAAGGTTTATATCTTAATTAAAATTTTAATTTCATATATAAATATTTATAAATTTTGTATTTATTTCCATGTCAGATTTGTTAGGCCTTCTAATAATATGCTTTTGCATTCTTATTCCGTTTGTGTACCAAACCTACCTGTATCTGTTTAGTATACAGTATTTAAACCCAGACAAAGATCTCTATGCATCAAATTCACGTCATGCAATCATTGCAGAACCTTATCCAAGACAGCTTTATCTGCTTGTTGCAATCATATCCAGCATTTATGTTTGGAGGGGATACAGGACAGAGCTTGAAGACTGTTTTTAAGTGAAAAATGGTTGTTAGCGCCATAGATAGTATACATTACAAATGACGTAGACAGGGCCTTCGATTGATTTAAATTCTCTTAACATGGAAGATCATTTCTTTTAGCTAGTTCTCTGACATGGTTCTCTTCTTGAAAATGGAGTTCTTTTTCCACCTTTTAAGAGAAAAGATGATCTTGTTAGTTATTTCCAATAGACACATTTTCCTTCAGTATGGCTGTTGGACAAATAGAATTGAAGGTATGTAAGTAATATTCATCAGTTTGAACACTAATCAGAGAAGATTTGATACTATAATTTCTATGATAAACATTTGTCTTGAAAATGTATTATGATTGTGTGGGATGTTATGCAATGCACATACAATACAATTAATCTATACTCGGATTGAACTTATACTCCAATTACAATTCATTATACAAAACACTATATTTTGTTGTTGTGTTGGCTTAAAACTGAATGGTCGTACCTATAATTTGATCGTTTACAAACTTACTGGTAGATTCCTCTTTCATTATTTCAGGAATCGAACTCGAACCTTGTTAGAACTTACAAGCACAGCATGTGTTGCATTTTCATTAAATCATATTCATATACTAACCAATTAAAAAGAGCATTCATCACCTTTTTTTCTTTTCCTAATCTTAAGACTTTTTGTTGATATTTTTTAAGATGTCCCCAGAGGCCATGTACACGTGGGTTCCTGTCATCCTTACACAAGGTTGTGTGTGGTGATCAACCCAGGAACACTGAGTAGATGGATGATTGAAATGTGACTGGTTATGAATCCGCCATTAATGTAGCTTTTCTGGAAGCTTCATTTGGTATAGATCTTTTAACCTTTAATTCAAAAGGTCCCGAAAGCAGCAGTCGTCCTGCTCTCGCATACGCTTTGTACTTGTGTTGAAGTGGTCCTCTTTTTTTTTTGTAACAGTAGGATCACGTGTTAGAGAAGATGCAATTCTTGTCCCAGCATTACCAGCATTACACGATTATACTTGTCTTTTATATATATATATATATATAATATCCTGTAGTCATTTATTGACATACATTTAATTGAATTAAAGTCTATATTTCTCGATATATTTAATCACTATCTACTTAGCTATTGTTGACTATAATAGTGTATAAGTAGTATCAAAATATAACAATCTTTATATAAGATACTTGAGCAATCTCAAGTCAAATGAACACTAATATAATTATTATAATGATAATTTTTATCGACGTACAAATAATCTTCTAAATAGAATTCTCATATAAGGTCAATTCAGTAAAATTGTTCTCTAATAAATGCCCACATGTTTGTTTAAGTATTTACATACTTTAGTATATCAGATTGACTATTTCCTTTAAAAGAAAAATTGTAACGCGTGCTAGTTTCACGTTCTATTAATTTTCAATCTCAATAGAACAATAAATAGGAATGGTAGAAATAATATATAAAATGTAATATGAAACTCATTATTATGATCTCATTATAATTTCATTTGTAATGTATATTTTTTATGAGTTTTATCGCATACATCAAAATATGTATAAGATAAAGAATGTCTTTAAATAATGATGTCACTAAATTACAATCAATCAATTGGTTATAAGACGTAAACCAACAAAGAACTATAAGTCCTTTACTCTAAGTTCATAGCATTATAGTCTAGCTCAAAGACCCTAAAGAAATGCTTATTAGGAGGCAATATATCCCTTTATTTTATGCAATTTATTTTCCTTAAATAATTGGGTCCTTCATTGTTATGTGTTTTCATGTTGTTGTTTGTTTATTTTCTATATAGGTTCCTAATCTTTATATTATGAAATTAGTCTAAAGAAAAGTAACATTTAAGAACAAGGCTTAAAGAAGTTTTCTCAATCTTAATACTTCATCTTTTTCCACTGTTTTTGTACTTTAATTTGTTTATTTTTTATGTTATATATGTGTGTACATTGAGGATAATACACAAAGAAAGTGTGGGGGAGTCATTATGGGCCTTAGTTTATTTGTAAGCATTTAATTTAATACATGAAAATTTTAGGAAATTAAATATGGAGATTGAGTTGATCTAATAGAAGTAATATTATCTTGTGAATTGATTGCATTAGGTAAATAGATAAGATCACTGATAAGTAGTTTAGTTGAAACTTGATTGAATAGTCTTAAGAACAATGGTTAGATTGAATGATGAGTCGAATGTATACTATTATAATTTATTGAGTTTTTTTGACTTTGGGTTCATGAATGGCTCATTAATTTAGTTTGATGGTGAATTGTTAAAAATTCATAAATAAAGTGAATATAAATAAACTCTACTTCGTTGATTCTAATATAAGCAATAAGTCAAATTTATGAGTAATACCAGTACACAGTTGAAGTTGTGACCTGACTAAAAAATTAGAGATATTCTTAACAAGGTATTTATCCTCGCATAAAATAGTTGATTGACGTTTCAGTTAAGCTAGTTATGTTCATTATGAGATAAAATATTTAAAATAAAAATTGCTTTAGTTTTTTTTCATTATGACTTATCAAATACTTCGTGGATTAAGCTTTTTTGCTTTTCTTACACTCACTTTATGCATGAGGTAAAGTAGTTTAATTTAAGTTGAATTTGAAACAATATTTAGCAAGTTAAAATTGAATTACAAGTTGGTGTATTATTTACAAATCTATGTGGTTGATGAATGAGATAATTAAATTGATAAGGATGATACTTGACCATTTTGATTGAATTCTTAAACTTTCTAGAAATCTGACTTACCTAAACTAATGTTTTTTAATATCTATTTGCTAAGGACAACTAAAAACTTAAGCGTGGGAGTATTTAACAAGTTAAATATAGATATGTCACTAGGAATTTTGTTATGTTTTCCATATAAATTACTATATTTTAATTGATTTATGTTGTGTTTTAGGTAATTGTTGAAAATGTTGCCTTTGGATGGGATTTATCAAGAATTAGTGAGGATTGCAAGGAAAATATTGAATAAAATCATAATTATTTGTTAAATATCACTTGACCCATATGTGAATCCATCACGGGGTAAGTACAAAAAGAGACACAGATTAAAACACAACTTAGGAAAAATACTGTGCGACATTGAATAAAATTTATAGAACAATACATTCTGAGTAATGGTTGGTTGTGCCAATAACTATGTTCTAGTCGTAAAGGAAAAGAAAGATCCACAACTCAAAAATATGATTATGCTAAAGGTCGTGTATTAATTTCAAGAAAGACAATGAAATCCACAGTTTATTGATATGTTCATGTTAGAGACTACATATTATCCCCAGAAGAAATATGAAAAATTATGGCTTGGGGTGTGGGAATACTAAACATCATATCCCTCTTTATATTTATAAGAAAACTTGAGCATTTCTTAGTAAACTGGTCATAACATTTCTCAATTGAACTTTGATTGAGATGATTCTAAGTGAATATTTTTTGAAATGTTGTCATGTGCGCTCAGTGCATATTATTCATATCCAAAGATAAAACGTCATACAAAAAACTTGGAGGGCAGACCCCCCATTCAAAATTAGATATAGAATTAGCCGCTCTAGCTATCTTATAAGCAACCTGATTCGCTGATCTCTTAACAAAAGCAGTAGAAATAAACTGATGCTCGTTAATAAGAGCTTTGCAATCCTGGATAAGCATCGAAAAATAGGAAGGAAATTTTTGTGTGGATGTCAGAAATTTGGTAATGGTTTGACAATCCGTTTCCACACAAATTAGGGAGAAGGAGAGGCTTTTGATCCAGCTTAGGGCTTCTCGAAAACATAACGCTTCACCAATTAGAGGATCCCTCCATCCTGGTATAATCATTACGTTGCCCGCACAGTTGAAGCCTTTACAGTCTCGAATCACCATTCCTAAGCCATAGAATCCAGAAGATAAAAGTGTCACATCGACATTACACTTAAAATGGTTCGGTTGTGAAGCTTGCCATTTGGGATGAGAGGGTTGATTCGTTGAGGATGTAGTAGTGTTTCTGTTGTGAGCAGAGTGCCATTCTAAAAGTGTTGTGATGGCTCTATGAATAATGATGGATGGGTCATGAGTTTTTGTTTCCAGACAACTTCATTTCTGATGGTCCATAAACTCCATAAAATCATGCAAATTTCCTTTTTTTGTGCCTTTGGAAAACCAGACATAATTGATGCAAGCCAATGATGTATTGTGACATTAGGAGACACGTTCCAATCCACCGAATAAACACTCCAAACAGAAGTAGCCAAGTCACAATGAAGAAATATGTGGTGTTCATCCTCTGTTGCTTTACCGCATAATGGGCAACTATCATCTATGTCAATGTGTCTCTTTTTAAGATTTGCTCTATAGGAGAGGGCATGTCTCAAAGTACGCCAGATAAAGAATTTTATTTTACCTGGAACCTGCATTTGCCAAATTTTCTCGCATGGAAAACCGACTTCTCGTAATTCTAGATTCACATCCTCCATGCCTATGCAATATCCTTCTTTCACTTTGTAATCGCCTTGAGTGTTAAGAGTCCACAGCCACTCAACATTGGGCCTTGAGAAGCTGAGTGGTATTTAGAGAATAAGGTCGGCATCTCGTCGATCAAAAACTTGCCTGATCTTGTCTTCATTCCACCTATGGTCCCGAATAAGTTCCGCTACACACTGTATCTGCACTTTGTACTCTGTTTGGATATACGGGTCGTCGTCATCCATTAGCCATAGGTCCCTCCAAATGTGAATATGTTGTCCATCACCTACCCTTCTTCGACAACCGGGAATTAGAGTTGCTTTGGCCTGATGGATGCTTCTCCAAATTTGACTTGAATTATTGCCTAACTCTGCTGAAAAGAAATCAGTCTTGGGAAAATATCTAGCTTTGAGAATGGTTGCTACAGTCGAATTCAGATATTTGAGAAGTCTCCATCCTTGTTTTTCCAAAAGAGCTAGATTAAAATGCCTTAAATCCCGATATCCCAAACCTCTGTATATCTTTGGTATGGCTAACCTCTGCCATCTTAACCATCGTATACCCTTACTGTCTCATCCTCCATTTTGCCAAAAGAAGCCATTCATCAGTCTCTCCAACTCTTTACAAATATCCAGTGGTAATAAAAAAAGAGACATAAGATAATTCGACATGGCCTGTGCAACAATCCTCAATAATATATCTTTGCCAGCTTTCGATAGTATTTTAGCTTCCATCCTTGTAGCCTCCTTGTAACCTTTTCGACCACAGAATGAAAGATTTGGCGTTTACCTCTTCCTATGACTGGCGGCATACCCAAGTAGTTTGTATGGCCTGCAATCTCCGCAACCCCTAAAATTTGACATATCACATTCTTCATTGTAGGTGTAGTATTTGGAGTAAAGGAGATGCCTGATTTGTCAAAATTTATTTTTTGACCCGACTTGTTCTCATATATTTGCAGAATAGTTTTCAATTGTAGTGCCTCCTCCTGTGTAGCTCGAAAAAATATAGCGTCATCTGAAAAAATAGATGAGACACCGGTGGAGCACCTCTTGCGACTACAGTCCCATGGATGTGTCCTTGTGCCTGTAATTATTGTAGGCTAGTTGATAAGCCCTCCGCACAGACGATGAACAAATAAGGAGACAGCGGGTCTCCTTGTCGCAATCCTCGACTAGGAATCAAAGGCCCGTATTCTTCCTTACCTCGAATGAAAAAATAGGAGACCGATGTGACTATGTTCATAATCTTTGAGACCCATGTGTCAGTAAACCCCAGTTTTAACATGATCCACCTCAAATACTCCCATTCAACTCTGTCGTACGACTTACTCATGTCAGTTTTCAATGCTAATGAACCCATCTTTCCTTGCGTTTTTCGTTTAAGAGAATGGAAAAGCTCATACACTACAATATGTTATCGGTAATCAACCGATTTGGGATAAAAGCACTCTGCATATCTGAGATAATTAGAGGCAAAACCTATTTTAATCTATTGGCAAGTGCTTTGTAAACAATACGATCGGTGACGTTGTTCAATGATGTAGGTCTCAAATCAGCTATTATTTCCGACGCTTTATTCTTTGGGATAAGAATAATGTTTGTTTTGTTCATTCCAGGCATAGGCGCATCTCCATTCAAAGCGTTAAGACATGCTTGAGTAACCTCTTTCCCAACGCTATCTCAGTATGTTTGGAAGAATCCAGGATTGAAGCCATCTGGCCCCGGTGATTTATCAGGATGCATTGAGAATAATGCCTGGCACACTTCCTCTTCCGTGTATGGAGCCACTAGTAATTCATTATGAAGAGAGGTTACCTTACGATCAACATTGTTTATAATCAGACTTGTATCTCCACATGAAGAGGTCAAGAGTTGTTGATAATAGTCCAGTAACGTATTCGATAGACCTGATTCCCAATCAATCCATTCCCCATTGCTGTTTTTGAGCTTTGAAATGAAAATTTTTCGATGCTTGTGAGAAGCCATTAGATGAAAAAATTTGGAATTAAAGTCCCCCTCTACGAGCCAGTGCTGTTTGGATCTTTGTTTCCAATATATTTCATGCTGTAAAAGGAGGTCACTGTACTGCTTTTCTAAATCTCGTAATACCTCCCTATTCATTATCGGCTGACGACGCACACTTGCCATCTGCTGTTTAATCTTAGTAATTCGTTGGTGAAAGTCTTGGTTATGCGATGTTGCCCAGACTTGCAATTCTTTAGAATAAGACCAAAGTTTGTTTTGGGGAGAACAAGTGAAGTTTTTCGACCAACCTTAACTGATTCTCTGTCGACATTCATCTTTTAAGGTCCGTGCATTTTTAAAACGAAAACGATGCTGGACATATTTCTGCCATTGTACTCGCAATGATAGAAAGAGGGGGAGGTGATCAGAGGATGCAACTTGTAGGACGTAAACTCGTGCCATCAAAAACGATGAAGACCAATCAGCTGTCCTAACTGCCCTATCCAACCATTCCCTTACAAATTCAGACTCAGGTCGTCGATTCTCCCAAGTGAACAGAGAACCCTCAGCCCCCAAATCATATAGTTGACAATCCATGAGCGCTTGTCGAAAACCCTCCATCAGTGCTCTAGGATGAGTATGATTACCTTGCTTCTCAGAAAGAAACATGATGTCATTGAAATAGTCGATGACACACCATGGTAAAGTTGATTTAGTGTGAAGTTGTCGAAGTAAATCCCAACCTAGGCATCGGTTGGAATGTTCTGGAAACCCATAAAAACAAGTTAAACGCCAACGTCTAAGACCTTCGATACATACCGTAACGTCAATATGATTTTGGGAGTAGTTCATTAATTGGGCCATGTCCTTTTCTCTCCACAATAAAGCCAAACCTCCTATGGCTTTATTGGCCATGTTACTTCGTGATTCCCCTCTATCACGCCATCTGATTGATGCTGGTCATTAAGAGTTCGTGATCCACTACTGATTTGATGGTGAGGGGATATTCGAATCCCCTGATTTTTTGCCGCAATATTAGGCTTTTCCTTTTCCGTAGATATCGCCGAATTTGCTACAGATATCGACGAAGCATCAGCAGGAGTGTCTTTGAAAGCTGTTGGAATATCATTTTGCAACCTTAGCCATCGAGCTCTGACCTGGGTTATTTTTCTGGATTCCGCTTTTAACCATGGGTCATACGCAAACCGTTCTCTGGGAATTTGTGGGTGATCATATAGAAGATGACAAAACCGATCAGTGTGTCCAACAATGCCACAGAAGTAACAGAAAGTATTCAGTCGTTCATATTTAAATTCCAGACAAACTTTGTCCCCTTGTGGTCGCTTCACAAAAAGTTTCCGCTTTAGAGGCTTTTTGATATCAATTGTCACTCTAATTCGCACGAAGTCTCTCCAAATATTCAAGAAGTTTCATGAGTCTGATTCCACATGTTTTCCAATATAGTTGCCAGCATCCACTGCAATTCTTTCTGACATAAAGCCATTAGGAATATTATGAATTTGAACCCATAATTCTAGGTTTACCAATTCGACTTGGCGAGGGTTCTCATGAGGTTGTAATCGATGTAGTAGAATGGGAATCTGCTGATAATTCCATAGACCATCCCACAGGACTCTATCCACATCGAGGGAATGGAAAAATTGGAAAATGAAGGTATTATTCCCCAGTTCTTTGATCAGTATCCCTTTGTCAGGATGCCATACACTTGCCATAATCTGTTTGAATATCGGAAAGTTAATCATCTTCTCAGTTACCAATCTCCCTATGACACAGTGTTGCCATTCAGTCCCTGTTACCCCTGTTCTCCATTAGCTGTATCCTCAGTATATTCCAGTATACCTTCGTTCTCCTCGATGTTCAGGCGATGATATATCTCATTCACCAGTTGATCCTCTTCAGATGCCATAGCCATAAAACGTATATGTAATGGGTTGTGTGAAGGAAGAATAACAGTACAAAAAAACTATCAGAAAAGCTATACTAGCTTAGAGTTGTGAAGAAGAGGGAAAAGCTTGTTATTTAGAAACAAGAGGAAAAAGGTCTCGACATAGCAAGACAGTTTTGGTTAGTTGAAGTAACCCTAAGTGAATATGCAAAAAGAGATTTACAAATTTTATGTTTCAATTTATACAAGTTCTTGATAGCAACAATATTTGTCACAATTATAGCTAAAAACATGTCTTAATAACATCACATATTATAAATAAACATTTTAAAAAGCCAATTTAGAAAGGTTTTTATATTCTTTTATTCTAGATTTAGGGTTACTCGTTAGAGGAGAGAGAAATATACTAAAAGAGCATAAAGTGGTTGCTTTAAAAAGAAAATAAGATCAAAATCATCTCAATAACTCAAAACTCAAATCAAAATGCTAAATTACATCTAGAATTTTTTTTATGTTGTTTCTTTTTTCTATTATTAGTTTAAGCATAATGAATGACTTATTTCATATGTATAGATAAGAGGGAACCTTAGTATTTATTCTTGTACAAATGAATTTTTTATTTATGAATTGAAATTTATATTTGATTGATCTTAATGCATGATTTAGTTACATTAACGTCTAAATTTGATTTAAATTTTCTTATTGACAACTCAAGAGAGCATATCTGTGAGTGGAACATTTAAGGTAAAAGTAGTTAAATAGCATGCTAAAGAGTGACCTACGTATTCTTTTTAATGTTAGGATGAAAGCTTTCATGAGATCTCACAAATCTTAACATATTCAAAGGGGTTATTAGTTTAATAGAGATACGAGTTAACCAATCGAAAAGTAGATAATTGTAACTCGGGATAGTGCAATTTTAATCTCTTAAAAAATCTGTTGGTTTAGATGATAAATACATTCTAGATTAATTAAATCATGATATTTAAGATGATGCTTAGGGGGATTCTTACTTAAACAAGATTCATGTATGTTTTCTTTACTTGATTATATGTTTAGTTCTATCTATAGTGGTTATTTTCTAATTACTTTGCCTAAGTTTAGGCTGGTGTTTAGGTTTAGTTTAGACTTAATTTCCTGTCATCAAAATAAATTTTTTCATTTGAATTAACTAGATAAAAGTAGGAGTGTTGACAAAATTCCTATCATTTCCTCATATAATCGATACTCTATTAACCATTATATTACTACCAAGCAATAAGTGCACCTGTTTTAGGTTGTGAGTAACATATTTTTTAATAGAGAAAATTTAAGTGGTAGTAAACGCTTATGTCGTACACTATATATGTAAATAATCATATAATGATTGAGCCCCTAATTTATTTAAATAACCAAGATAAAATTACAAGAAGGATTATAATAATTTGGTTAAAGTCTTGATATGCTTGATTCTTCCTTAGTCTTGGTTCTTCATTTGAATTCAATATGTGCTCCACTTTGTTCATTTTCTTTATCCTTTTATTGCTCAATTGATTCAATTAATTCATTTACTCACTTTACTGTTTCATTGAACTTGATCTTTTATATATTAACTTACTAAGATCACCATGATAAAATATTATTAATAGCATATTTTATTATCATCAAAATTATGGATTGGAACCTCACTTGGTCCAATAATCCGTATCCTAGAATTATTTCTATCATCATTTCAAAATGTTGAGTAATATAACTAGAATTTATGATTAAACCCAAAAGAAATCCTAAATAAGAAAATAAGCCCCCCTCATCTTCCAACGGGATTGAGAGATGAACCTACATTATTATGGTGCTAGTCAAGAAATTATAATTTCAAGATGCCAAAACTAATAAAATTCTATGAGATACCAAATTACTGCTCCACTTGATCTATGAAAGAAAAGTAATCCTTAAACAACAACAACAACAATAACAACACCCATATGATACAGAAACCCCAAGAAAACAAGATTCTTGAAACCCCCTAATCTTATTGAATCAAAACTTCAATCTTTCTATTATAAGAACATGCTAGTTTAAACCCCAATTATATGAAATTGAGACCCAAACTCAAATAAAACAGAAAAATTGAACACGCCACAAGCGATTACCTTGATAAGTGATGCAATCCGCGAAGTAACAACAAGAAGAACCCGCCTTTCTTGAAGAGATTATTTCTAAATTTCATTAATTAACTAATCGGATGTTTACAAGGATAAAATAAGGTCTTATACGTTTGCCCACGTCCTAACCTTAAAAGGAATTAAAAAACAAACCTAATCCTAACTAGTTTAGGAGTTTATAGCCCAATAACGCAATCTGATCCTAATCTACCTAGGATTAGGCTAAATTAACTTAAATAAGACCAAAATAACTTAAATAAACCTAGGGGGAATTGGCCTAATGGAGCACTCTACTTTGACCCACACACTTGGTTGTCCAAAACTAGCTTAAAATAAACTAAGGCAAGTGACTTTTAATGAGTGCACATGCTTACAAATAAATAT
>JANVCL010000008.1:5239774-5250709 GCA_026546855.1 Erythroxylum incrassatum | reverse complement strand
TGAGTTCTGGAAACGGGATCCAACATGTAAATTATTGAGTTTGATGTAATGAAATGGAAAATTTTTGGTTTTAAAAAGTTGCAATTTAATATTAATGTTTTATTATTGTGATGCCATGTGGAGTATAATGATGTTTATCTGTAGTTCTCTCTTATCATAGGATATGTACCGGAATGACCTACGGGCGTCCCGGTGTATATCCGACGGTAAGGGGGCGCTACACAAAGTTTCTATCTTGCTGCTCAAACTTGTCTTTGACTTCAAGGAACATAGTCTCTATTCTCTTGAACTGATTTTGCACTGCTTCAAGAGTAAAGAATGTATTTTGTTGGTCCTCTTCACTCCCATCACTCTTTTCATCTTTATTGCTATTATGAGACATGATTAATTCCTGCAAGAAAACGTTAGAAGTCTCACAACACTCCCTCACGTGTTTCTCTGTATAACAAAATTTCTCACTCGTGTTTCACACAATAAAATGGCTTTTCACTATATAATCTCACACTCTTGCCTTTTTCCACTGAAGTGCCTCCTTTATTGTTACTTTTCAGAATCACTTCAACAAGATCAAGGAAATCAACAAGCAACAAGTTCAAGTAGAAAGCACAAAGATAACGAACTTAACAAAAGAAATGAATAGATGAAATAAATCTAGAAGCAAAATATTGTACGGACGGAAAATAAATCAAAGTACCAATACACGGATGAAGAGTAGTGTAGGCAACGATTCTTGTGTCAATTGATCAATTATGAGTGCAACAATTGTTCAAATCAATGTAGAGAAGCAAAGATAGGTACCAAAACAAGAAATAAACCAAGAAACAAAGAAAGACAAACAAAAAATATGACAAAACTCACCAAACCCAAGACCAAATTTTTTTATATCCCAATCTGCCCAAAATTCCAAAAATTGAATAAAATATTCAAAGAAAACGTTTCTTGATAGGATCTTGAATGAAAGAAAGACAATCTAAATGAATCTTGAATGATAAAAACAAATCTTGAATGAAAGATCAAACAAAGATTCAAAGAATCACAATCTTAGATGTTTCTTTATCAATCTTGAAATTTCTGTTCTTTTCTTGATAGGTCCTTGAATGAATGAAAGACAATCCAGATGAATCTTAAATGATAAGAACAACTCTTGAATGGAAGATCAAACAAAAATTCAAAGAATCACAATCTTAGATGTTTCTTGATCAATCTTGAAATTTCTTTTCTTTTCTTTCTACTGTTCACATTTTTTTTAATTGACGATCAAGAAAGCAAAGAATCAATTAAAAAAGCAAGAACATAAAGAACCAATAATGGCATATTCGTTCCAAGCAATTAAATCCTAAAATTTTTTGTGATTTTTCTAAGGAATCAACAAAGAAAACAATGAAAGATACGTATGAGTTCAATAGAATTAAGTCAAAGCTCTTATACCAACTGATATGGAAACTCCAAGAAAATAAGGTTCTTGAAACCCTCTAATCCTATTGAATCAAAATCTCAATCTTTTTATTCTAAGAACATGCTAATTCAATCCCTAATTATACGAAATTGAGACTCAAACTCAAAGAAAACGAAGAATTGAACACACCACAAGCGATTACCTTGATAAATGATGCAATCCTTGAAGTAACAACAACGAGGTATAATGTATAGCCTAGAAACAAATTGCTAGTCATAAAGCAACTTAGTGCGAGAAAAATTTAAAACAATGAGAGTATTAGAGCTCATTGGTATTCTACAAAAGCAAAATGAAGAAACTATAGGGATTAACGATTTAAAATTGAAATGATAATCAAATGCATAAATTGATTTAATAAAATGCACCCATGAATCGGAACTGATACAAGAAATCCTATAAAGCACAAATATGCTTCTACAAAATTTTTGCTGCTTTTACATTTTTTTTCCAACTCACTGATATTATGAGTTTCTAAACTTTAAACCAAAATTTAATATTTAATATACAATTTACTCATTAAATTTTCATTTTTAAAAACCGTTGGATTGCTATTTTCCTACAATAAATTATGGTATTTTCAAGGTTACTAATGTATATATGAATATAGGAAACCTTATAATAAAATCGTAGTATATTTTCTCTACCAATGAAAAAATTATGGCTGGCCTTTCGACTTTTTATATAATAAAATAATTAGGATGGAAAATGGGTGTTACTACTATGTGGCAATTGGACTTTAGCCTACTAAAACCTCTTTATCACTAATTAGTAAACCTACCAGCCAATTAAGGGAACAAACCACGTGTAGTTTGCATCTTAGGTCGAAATTACATGGATGGATTGCCAAATCCCTAGAACTAGAGATTTGGTTCTTTGGTGATTTCAATTATAATTTCCTATGCTCCAGGCCTTTGTCAATTGATCTATATGTAGGACCAAAAGATTGTGACATGAACGCATCTAGAACGTTCAATAATAAATTACAAGCGTGACTAGGAACTTAGATGCATATATGAGAATTCAATAAAGTCTGCGATCTCATTTAAACCTGGCCTTCAGGTCTGTGTCAAGGAGCTTATCAACTGCAGAGAATCTGTTGAAATCTGTATCAATTAAAGAAAATGTCAGATACCCTTTTCCTCCTATACCAGTCAGAAATGTCGCTATTTGGAACCAAAGTTCTTCAAAATTTGTTTAGTTAGATGCTCAAAGTTTTCTCTGAGCATAACAAACTTTATTTGGTTTTGGATACTTCCCACGTGAAAAATAAAGGCATTAAGATCTATGAGAGGACATGTTCTTTGGACTTGCTTTGGCTAAAGAGATGATCAAACGGAGCTAGCCCTAGAAGTTTAATAGAATGATCAATTTAGGTATCAATGTGTTTGTATATGATTGTCAACTTCTCGTGGACGGGCTTTGCTGGAGTGAAGAAATCAAGAGGTGTAAAGCATTGTTGGACTATTAATTGTAAACAAAGGACTTAAATCAGATTATCACCTCCTATAACATAATATCAGACCCTCTTGCCAAGAGATTGTATTTTCCAAGGAGGTAGATTCCTCGTTGCATTGATGGTAGGGCAAGGAGAGTAGTTAGTAGAGACATACGAAACATAAGAAGCTGAGAACTTCGTAACGGAGACGCATGACAAAAGTTATAGAGCCGATACTCACATGTACAATAAGATCTTAAATGGGTGTTTCGGACAAAAAATTGCACACTCACATGCACAATATGACAGAAAGTTATCTTCCACGTATTGAAACACACCAGTGTTCTTTTTTCTTTTTTCCCGAAAAACTGATGTGAGGAAACTATTTGCTTCTCCGTGGGGTACTTGGAATCTGGATTGAAACCCTTGGCCTTTGATGGGAATGTTTGAATGCGGCGAATTAGAATTTCAGAAGTCAGCAACTATATGGCCTTGTCCAGATTGTCTATATCACATGAATGCTTTGAATATCCTGTCTGGTCTGGTCCAGTCCGGTCCTTAAAACATCGTGCCAGGTCTCAATTGGCTGAACCTCATCGACTTATTTCAGTTCAGCTTGTACAATTTCATTCCAATTCAATTGCTGTTATCACTTCTTTTCCATCGAACGCATCGACTGAAGTGTGAACGGGATTGTGTCTAAGATTGAACACATACAAACAAAAAACTAAGGAATTGGAACACTCATCAACTCGTCACAAGTGCCTAGTTCTGCTCTATTTTGTATCATAGGAAAATTACTATGAATTTATGATGTCACCTTCACTTCTTAGGAGAACTGCAGTATTTGAAGCTAGGTAGTGTTCCATCAACCTCAACTTACGGTGGACTTGGCAATCCCATTGGTAATTCAACTACGCAAAATATATACATCGTCGAAATGACTTGTGGATTAAAAACCTCATAAAGGTGCAAGGAAAAGATAAATAGCAAAGGGCAAAATTGTTATACCATGCCATGGGCTCTACCTCTTCGAGGCTCCCGAAAGAATGGGATCTCCAACTGCTGACCCCTGCTTTCCCATGGCCGGTATGCTGAGTGAACGTTTTCTCATCTTGACATTACCAGACTTTGGTATTTTCTCACCCTTCTCCATAACTAGAGAAGCATGGTCCAGATTCTGTCTGTACTTATCTCCCTTCACGGGGATTGATCTGCTCCTTGACACGGGATGTAACTTGTCTCGGTACTCATCATCATCTGACCAATAACCATTCTCCTGCACATCTTGCATTACCAAATCATCGTACTCTTCATCTGATTTTGTTGACTCCTCATCAACTGATCCAATCTGTCTTACAAGAAGTTGACAAATGTGTCAGATAAACAACTGTGGAAACCAACATGATTTCATAGCAACTGTGGAAACCAACGTGATTTCATAGCAACTGTGGAAACCAACAACTGTGAATGCAACGCCTAGTCTTGGTTTCATAGCACAACTAAGGATTTTGATTTGAGAGTCATTTCATCATAAATCTGTATTCTGACACAAATGTTTCATGCACCCAGCTAATTTGTCAGATAATATACTATTCAACAGTCCTCCTAACTACTCACATGATGAACATAAATGCCCCTGAACTTTTTATCAAGCAAACACACCAATTATGCTAACCTCTTCATGAACACGTTCATTATCTTCATCAGTGAAATCCTCATCACTGTCAACCTCAGGTGGATCATCAATTTCTTCATCACTGCCATGAACCGAATTCTCGCCTTTGAGCTGTGAATGAACACAACAAAATTCCAATAAGTGAAGTATTGTATGGAAGATAAGAGATTTTTCATCTTAATGGGAAGGTAGGCAGCTCAAACTACTAGTCTCTATCATGCTAAGCCTTGAAATATTAATTCTACCATCTAGAAATCAAAGTTCAATATGTAATGATAATAGTTTCCCGTACCTCTTTAGAAAGTCCATCTGACATCCTCGGAGAGCTGCAACAAGAAGAGTAATATCTACTCCCATTATCATTCGGATCAGCCCTTGCCTCATCAACACTACTAGCACGGCTAGTACCGCCGCCACCGCAAGGCCAAGCACTGATCCCAAAGTTCCCAAACTGAAGATTAACTGGTTCAGCTTTACCAATCTGCAATGGTCCATAAGTTGGCATCCAAAATCCAGTGTCAGAGGCACGTAATTGAGGTTTCCCATTAGAATCAACAGGCCAAGCCTTTGCCACTGAACCATCGGTATTAAAAAGAGCCATTAGATGCCTAGAAGAACCTTTTCTTTGAATCAGCTGAAACATCCCCTTGGAACTCAATGAATTGGCAGCACACTGGTTTCTGTATTCCTCATCTACAAGGGAAACAGTATTTCTGACAGGATCATAGAGATGCTCGCCTGACTCACGCCTCCGAAGGCAACTGAAAAAAGTAGCATGAATGGCTGCCACACTCTTGTCAACATTTGTATTGTTGATTTTTGGGACAAGATGCTTGTCAGCCCGTTTGCAAAGATAATCTTGAATTGTTCTGATGTTTCGAATGTATTTCACGTATTTGTTTTTAGCAGGGTCCAAAGTCATGTACTTTGCGCGGACAGCGAACCGTTCCAAATGCTTCTCTTCATTTGTGATGTATATCATGAATGGTATAATAGAAGGATGCTTCTTCATGAGGCCCATCTAGATCATGATAAAATGGAGAGGGTACAAAGTCATGTTAATATGGAAAAGAAGAATACAAGGAGGGGAAAAAGGCTAGATATAACATGAGATAAGGCCAAGGGAAATTGCTTACCACAAAGTTAAGACTCAGGTGAACACCCTCAACAACAACAGACTCTTTTCTATGTTCCCAGGCAGTAATCAAACGATCAAGACTATCAATCACCATCTCACTTTGTGCCTTAAACCCTTCAATTGCCATTTGTTTAGGACTAATGGTACCAGAACTGGTCTCTAACGATCTAGTACCATATTTCCCTACTGTAAAACCATCAGCTCCTTCCTCAGTGGGATTTGCAGTTGCAATACCTGCCAATTTTTTTGCTCTTCTTTTAGCCTTTGCTTCTGCAACAGCAACTGGATCCAAATATTCTCCAGCATGGTATGTTGAAGCCCACAGCAGAGGATTTTCTTTCTCATCTACAAAACTCCTCATCATGTGCCGAATAGAATCAGTGGATATAACCGTTGTAATTCCCAACCTACTACCCTGTATAAGAAAGATGAAGAAATGAATATGTTCACAGAAATGAAAACAAATCACAAGCAAAAATCATAAATAAATGAATTCCTACTTTGAACTAAATACAACAAAAGGGGAAAAGTAAAGGAAAAAGAAAAGCAATTTGAACTCAAAAGAGTACCAGCAATGCAGACAATGTAGATTTGCCACAGCCACTAGTGCCACACAAGAGCACTGTCACAGATTCTTTCCTTTCTCGGATTCTGCAGTAAAAGTAAACAGTAATTAGGGAAATGAAGCCAGATATGATACCTTTAAGGAAAAGAGTAAAGCATTTAAGGAAAGGACATTCTGTAAATAACAAACGGCTAAAAAGGCAGCAATAGCATCCAAATACATTACATCTATGCAATTAAGTCGCATCTTAAAAAGGAAAATGATGCAAATATTATGTTTCAAGATGCCAAGTTATAGACCTACCATAGAAGTAGATAAGCCAATTTACAGACATGACATAAATTGAAGAAGCATGTGTAATAACATACTTTCCCCTTAGGTGACAGTTAAAACATATGTCCGTTCAGCACAGCAATGGTGAGATTGTAGTCCAACTTTTATTTGAAGATCCGCTACTATTTACTGGAGAATAAGAAGCTTGTTTTTAATATAAAAATATAGCAGTTATTTAAATGGTGTTCTATGAGAAGCACACATAAATCGGAACTAGTCTGGAAACTGGATAAAAAGAAACTTGTAATCGATGCAACTACCTATATTAGCTAGGAATTAGGAAAAAAGGAATGGTGAAAGCACAAAATGAATTTCCTCCACCAAAGATATTTGAACAAAGTACAATTGGGAGAATCAATCACAAAAAAATTCCAGTTTTAAGGATCTACAAGCAATACTAGTTCAACAAATACACTTTGACAACTTAAGCCACAAATAATAGTATAAGAAACGTCAAAGCAAGATTAAGAAGGTAGAATCGGTTTGCATTTTTTCATTATACTAGAGTTAGTTTCTATTGTCACAACAACAATGCATCAATGGCAAATGCCATATGACATTAGAAATTATCTTTAAGTGCCATTATTTGTCAAAAGAGTGTTCTAAGAGAACCAGCAATACTCCTAAATTTAATGAAACAGTTATAGTTCAATGCTTTACCTGCATGCCAAAACAAAGTCTGCCCTTTGGTCAGGACCCACATACTTATATTCAGTCAACGCATTGCAAACAACATTTAAGAAAGTCTGCCTTCTAATAATTACAGTTGTACGCCTTTTATACAATTCAAATGGCAGACTTTTACTTCTGTCTTCCATATCAGAAGCGAAAAGTTTTGCCACCTGCGCTTTACCAAAGTTGCCATCAGTGGAAGAACCAGCTTCCTTCATAGAATTCTCCTTTTGAGTATCAGGGTTTGTTGTCTCTTCTACTTTTGGCGGCAGAGCATTGATTTGAGATTCACTTCTTATTTTTTCGAAAACTCTTTGGCTAATCTGGAAGGAAAAAGAAAATGATTTCAAAAAATGTGGACAAATTTGGATTTCACATCATCTAATCAGATAACAGAAACACTAATTAGTAAAGTTGCCCCACCAATTAACAAGAACAGCAAGTTACACAATGATGAGACGAACTAATTTCAGCAGCAATACCAGTTAACAACATCAAAACAAATGAAGTAACCGACTACAATTGCAAAATTAGAACATAAAGTTGTGTAAATATGACAAACCCCAATAGAAGAAGCGAATGCTTGATCAAATTGGTAAGAGGTATATGTGGAACCATTCCAATAATGTAGGCTGAGAATTGGAAATAAGATGTAGATAGTAACAGAAGAAGACACGATCTATAGCAGGAACATTAAGAAGTATACCACACTGGTCGGTTCCACAGAAGAACTAACACCCCTAGCGAGAATGACATTACTAACTCTGCTCTGTACACACGGGACTCAGTAGAACACCATACGTAAACAGGCAAGCACAAACTAGGAGAGACAAAGGCAGTAAGGCACACTAAGAAATGGCTCACAGCCAAGCAATGCATCTAACAAATAACAAGTGAACAATCTCACTTACAAGGAAACGGAAAAACTCAGATCCAATTAGAAGTATATTATTCAATCAAATCAAAAGCATACAACATAAAGAACCGTCTTAAATTTCCTAAAAGAACGACGATAACGGAAAAAAAGGCATCTGCCACTGTATGTATGTATGTAAGTATATGTATGTATACCTTGAAAGCATGCCGAGCTTTACATCCCATGAGTTGCAGAGTGCTTTGCAAGACCGGACGCGTGTACCGAAACGACTCTTTTCCATTCTCTCTTTTGTCTTCATCGTCCACGACAACTATGTACAGAACTTTCGCCACCTCCGCCATCTGTATAACACACGCAAAAATAAAGGTAGAAAAGTTTCAGATCAATCCCGCTACTGAAAACAGAAAAACTAACCGCGTCACATGCAGAGACCCAAACAGAAAAGGAAACACGTCATCAAAAGCTACAATCTTATCACCCAAAACGCACGAACAGAGCAATGCAGGTAAGGCAACGGACCTCCGGAGTATGTACAAAAACCGAGTAGTTAATTCCGAGAATGAACGGAAATAAAGGAAAGAGAAATTAGGATCGGAGAAAAAGATGGTTAGGGTTTATGGAACGCGGAGAGAGATCAGCCATTTGAATAGAAAAAGAGGAGGAGGAGGAGGAGGAGGAGGATGCTGCCGTGTCGATGTCACCTGTTCTCGACGCCTATGATACTAAGAGGCAGGCCACCATAACTCTCTTCGTTCTCTCCCTGTGTCTAAAACAGCCTGTCTCCGCAATTTTGCCGATTTGGAGTTCCGATGCCTTCCAGATTTCGGTTGTGGGATTGAGCTATTTATGGGGATTCGTATTTATAACGGAGCCCGCGTGAAAAGCATGGCATGGTACTATCCGTAATTTTGAGGCTCGTTAGGGGTAAGTGGGGTTGAGGAATTTTTAGGTGTTACTTTCCTTTTGAAAGGATCAAACGCGAAAGGAATTCGTGCCAATTGTTCGTGCGTCTCTTTTGCGTAATTGTAAGCAAGGACCGAAGGCTCCAGGTTTCATCTAATAATCTTTATAAATAAAAATTGGTGTAGTCTAACGTATATCTCTTTCAGATAAAAGTAATATGAAAATTTATTTTGAAAAATTCAAAATATTTTATTTGTGCGTAAATTTTAACTTTTATTTTATTTTTACTTATTATTATAAGTTTTATTTTTATTTATTATATACCAGTTTTATAGTAGTACATCACCGGTTAAACCTCTAAATCTTAAACTTTTCTTTTGATCAGTTCGATGTTCGGATTGGTTTTTAAAACATTGATTGTAAGTATGAGATTAACAAACAAATTAATATAATCGATTGCTTTATAATGGAATTAAGTATGCTTAAATCAATCGTCAGATCTCTTTAAATTAGATGGTATCAAAGTAATTAATAAATTTTTATTGTTAAATTTTCTAATCTCAAATAATTATCACATACCATCAAGCACAATTAACAATTACTGCCACCAATTACAGGACAGCCGTGTGCTAAGGTTTGAACCCCTCTACCGACCAAGATATCGACACTGTATTGTTTTCGTTACTGAGATACATTGTAGTCCTACAACGTTGACGTTGACTTTAAAGGAGAAGGAAGCAAGGAAGGGAGGTATTGTTTTATAACATCTACAAGCTAAAACCGTATAGAGAAAGGTCAGTCACTTTCAGATAATGTTGGAGTTTTTATTTGGACGATCAACACACTTGTCCCAATAGATGAAGGAGCCGAGTTGATAAGAGAACAATGAGATGGAATATTGAAGCAGAGGGACCACATCTCAATCTCATCCTATTATTGTGATGTGCAGCTCTCAATTCAAAAAAAACGAATTGACCCCGTCTAGGACTTCAAGTGCTTAACTTCTTTTTTTGACATTGACTTGAAGACTTCTCATTCCACAAAGTCATCTTTTTGGTCACTAGCAACAAATCTAATATGGAACAGTTTTGGACATTGTCAATCTTAAAACTCTTGATTCGGAACCTTCCTCTTGTTTGGAATCTATTAGCGCTGATTGAATTTGGGTATTTGAATTTATCAAGGTATAATTTTTATGGTCTCTTAAACAATTTCATTAATAACTTTACCACTTTTGTTCAGTTAGAAAGTCATTTCATGAGCACGGAATAACGCAAAAAGTATTTACTTGTATAAAATAGGTTTTTTGTCCTAAATAACGTGACTTTAAAACATTTCCATGAAAGCAGATTCTGATTCAATAATTGAATCATATGCTTCGACTTTAGCACATGAAAACTTGATGTAAGAAAGAATCAAATCCAACTTGCCTAACACAAACAGGTTGTTTGGAAGAGGATGATTGAATTCAATTCATCTGTTTGGAACCAATAAAAGAGAATGGATTGAATTTTGCTGTGGGTTTAAAACCCACTTTCTTAACAAATTCAATTCACATCCCAATTGACGTGAATTGAATCCCAAGAGTCCCTCTCTGCTGTTTTTACGCACAAACCTAATATACCCTTTATTCCAACATGTGTTTTATACTTACATGGTGCCAGACACTTTTTTCTTTTCTTTTAAAATTTTCTAAGCTTCTTTAATTAAAAATTAAGAAATCTTAAATTTGATAAATTTAGAAAAGAGTTTTCTAGTTGTTTTCAAAGGTTGATTTTATCATGATTGTTTTGAAATTAAATTTAATTTTTTTCAAGAGTTTAATTATTAAATTATATTAATTATCAATTCAATCCCAAACTTAAGGCAATTATTTTT
>JANVCL010000008.1:5215535-5233712 GCA_026546855.1 Erythroxylum incrassatum | reverse complement strand
ATTGTCTATTATTTTCAGCAGTTCCTTTTGCTCCCTTTCTTTTTCTTTCTACTAACTCACTTAAAGAGAGATTATAAATGATAACTCAAGACACATTTATATGCCCTTGACCTCAAGAAAAACTTTAATTACCTTCCCACCTATCATAAGTTATTAGTTGCATTGTTAGGTAAATAATAATAATTGGATATATCTCCTAAAGAAGATATAGCCAAAAAAATGTATTGATTGAAGTAAATAAACTTCAAAGGGTGAGTATTAGCAAGAGGATAGAGAATAATAATAATAATAATATAATAATAATAATATAAATACAAATCAAATAATAATAATGATGATGATAATAATAATAATAATAATGATAATAATAATAACTATTCTATTCCTTATCAACTCCATTCCAGTTAACCAAAACAGGCCGTTACTGTTTTTCTTATATGACTGCATGAACATCGAAATTCGATCTCTTTGTGCCTCAGAGGTAGCCAGTGTGTTTGGTGCAAGATATCCCTCTTTGGGTGCTCTGCAAAGCGAAGAAGTGTTGGACGAGGAATTGAATTCTAAGGAACTGGGTGATACCTTTAAGAGCAGAATTTTCAGCCGAGACTTCCGACGCGAAGCGGCAATGTTATTCAGAGATGAGTTAGCTAAGAGGAAAACTGGTACGACCTCTGAGCTTCGTCAAATCTCCAACCGCCGTTATGGGTGCTCTAGAGGTTTGCTGTTTGCTTTACTCCTTTGTTGTTATCTCCTACATTACTCCTACTTTTATGTTTTGATGAGAGGAGATAGATTTCATGCATTTGCATTTATCATAAAATGATTTATCTACGGGTATACAAACTTCCTCAATTGTCAATTACTAAGTTCGGGTTCGTTTCACCCAAAGAAAAGAGAGGAAGGATTTTGGGTTTGCATTGCAGCAGTTCTACATAACTCCGCAGAAAAAGGAAAAGTGAAAAACCAATTTGCCAAGTTTACAAAAAGAAATGGAAATACACATTCTACTTATATGCCAAGTTGTTTGGGATATACGTACTTAAGGAAAGTAGAAGGTATTCTTTATTTGATGTAATTTTTAAGTTATATCTTATGCTTGGAAACGGTAAAACCCCTCAAAATTATGAGTTTCTTTCTTTTTAAGGCGTAGATAAGTGTAGTTGGCCATCTGGGTATTCGGCAAAATCGATTATTTGGTTCAGTTTGAAGTTGACATTTTGTTAAGATTTTCATCATAGACCACACCAATATTGACGACACCCTGAGAAAGAGACCAGCTTGACCCGCATTTTAGTTAGAAAGCCATCGTATTCTTCATCTCTGGGTAAGACCGGGACTTTCTGAGATTAGGCTTGAAAGTTGGAATCATTTTCCTTAGTTCGTTAAAGAAATGACATTTAGTAATATAGGCAGAGAAATGATGGCGTGCCTGTATTCATTTTGGTCTCTTGTTTTCATATGTAAGGCGATATTACCTTGCATATTTTCTAAAATTTTCTTGCATAACGTATTTTCGGGCTAGTAACCTGTATCCATCTACCATTACCCTTGAGTACTTGGAATTTTCTTCACTTAAAAGACTTCAAGAATAAGAGTTGCAGAGTTAAGATGTTATGAAACCTATGCCCCAACTTGTGTTGTTTCAAGTTATTTGTTGGTTGTTGAATTTTGCTTTTAGTTGATGATGGCTTGGTGAATGACAATGGCTGTTGCTTACATTTCCCAGATTAGTCACAAAAAAGAAGACATTTGTGGATGTGGTGAAGTTATAACATAATTGCCTGATACGAAAAGCACTTGGATGCTTATAATTTTGTCCTCTTTGCTATTGCTTAATGGCTAACTCAAAACAGACCTATTATGAACACTTTTGAGTCAATCAGTTCTCTATTAACTTTGGTGTGGTCTGATCCGAAATAATCTGACCTTTGGAAACCCCAATATCATCTTATTTCTTGAGTACTCTTGTCAATTTGTTTACTGTTGTCAACCTCTTGTTTTTAAATGCTTTACTTCAGTTCTTCTCTTTAGTGCCCTGGATGCTCTCTCTGATGCATGGACGGTGTTTCTACTGCAGGTAATGCATTGATCTAATGGCTAATCAGAAACATAGAATCCTGATGGTTTCAGATTTTTTCTATCCTAACTTTGGTGGTGTTGAAAATCACATTTATTACCTGTCACAATGTCTACTAAAGCTTGGTCACAAGGTTAGAGGATGTTTATCAATGAGTAATTTATGTATTTAGAATTGCCAAAAAAAAATTTATGTATTTGTTTCCTGGTGCTGGTTAGCTTTTTGTGGGCAGGAGGAAATAGTAACAAGGGAGGAATTTTGGTCTGTTGTTTGCTGGGAAAAATTCATACAATCATGTGTATGATAAAGGGCTAGTAAATAACAACCTATGCCGATCCTTTGGGTAATTGACTAGATATGATCTTGGTGTGTGGCTTACTGGTCTTGGTCAACTTGTATTTACCATTTATCAATAGAACTGTCGTAGGTGGTAATATTTCCTCATATTGCAAGTGAATAAAGGCCTTTAAAATGTTTGTTCTAGTCCATGATTTAATGCAGGGTGGCTTAGGGAACTTATTGGTCATTTGCATTAAAACATATCATCTAGTGTGTTAGAATGGGGGACTGGTTTCCTTCAAAATATATCTTTTATAACTTTTTTTCTTGTACCTTAAAGAAATGAAAAGAGAGAATATCATTTCAAGTTGCATTAGTCTGTCTTTATTTCTAAGTGGTTACTGTTCTCTTATCTCTTTTGCTTTTGTTATGAGCTAAGGAATGTTTAGGCCATCCACTTTAGAAGTGCATCATACTATTTTGGTTTAACTGTTCTTGACAGCATAACTTAATCTACAACATGAATTTTCAGGTAGTGGTTGTGACTCATGCCTACGGTAATCGCTCAGGTGTAAGATACATGACTGCGGGCTTGAAAGTTTACTACATACCATGGAGACCATTTATCATGCAAAACACACTTCCAACCCTTTATGGGACTCTTCCAATTATAAGAACTATTCTTATTCGAGAAAAAATATCCCTGGTGCATGGGCATCAGGCCTTTTCAACTCTGTGTCATGAAACTTTAATGCACGCACGCACGATGGGTTACAAGGTTGTATTTACAGATCATTCACTTTACGGTTTTGCTGATATTGGGAGCATCCACATGAACAAGGTATTGCAATTTACTTTAGCAGATGTGAGCCAGGCTATTTGTGTGTCTCATACAAGCAAGGAAAACACAGTGCTTAGATCAGGTGTACCACCAGAAAAGGTCTATGTTATTCCAAATGCAGTGGACACTACTATGTTTAAGCCTGCTTTAGAACGACCTGGTGGTAGTGAAATTGTTATTGTTGTCATAAGTAGATTGGTTTTTCGTAAGGGTGCAGATTTGCTTGTTGAAGTTATTCCAGAGGTTTGCGACTTGTTTCCAAATGTAAGTTGATTGATGTGTAAATGTTGTGTTACAAGTGATTTCTCTTAAAATTGTGCATGCCTTTGTGGTGCTTGAAATTTTGTTAATGGATAATTCCATGTTGGTTCGCAATTAGGCATACTAAAAAGCAGCATAGATAAACTGGTGCTTAACAATATTGCATTTTGGTTAACAATTAGACATACTAAAAAGCAGCATAGATAAACTGATGCTTAACAATATTTTAGAGTTAACTTCTCTGCTTAGAAACATTGTTACTTTTATGATCGCATCCATTGTTGTCATATTGACTTAATTATCTTTTGGTGTCATTAGGGTTTTTTATGAATTTACATATAGTTGTTTCTAAGCATTGCTGATGTAGGGAGAGATATTCCTGCATCAATCACAGGATAAACTTTTGCGATAGTAGGCCATGCTGTAGAACAACTAACCCATTCTTCTTATGGTGGGAAGTGGACAGTGAAGATCGTATGGACATCTTTTATTTTTCTCAACTCAAATGATCTCTATGCTTATTCAGGTGCGGTTTGTTATTGGAGGAGATGGACCTAAACGGGTGCGATTAGAAGAGATGAGGGAGAGACATTCTCTTCAAGATAGAGTTGAAATGTTGGGTGCTGTGCCACATTCTCATGTGAGATCTGTCTTAATTTCTGGCCATATATTTTTGAACAGGTGGAGAATTTCTACAGAATTTGAATGTCTACTAAATGTTTAAATGTTAACATTTACACCTGACCATTTTCCAATATGGAGTGTTAGTGTCACTTAGATTTGTCATAAACTGATGGATATTTTGTTGATGGCCTCCAGAGGAGTCAGTTGGTCTTGAGTGGATTAAATTTTGCCAACAAATGCATCAACTGGTGCTTTGCTTTATCATAGAAGGGATCTAGAATTTTGGTTCAATGGGGCCAAATAATAATGGCTATAACATAAGTTCATAATATTCTGTATTGATGAATCTTCATCTTTTATGTGGTGTTAAATGAAAATTGTGCACGAAGCATCACTGTAGGTCTATTCGTGTACGTATAGGGCTTCAAGGAATTTGGAATGGAAAATAAAGAATTGGAGTAGGTGTGGTGTGGCATTCTCTTCTATTGAAGCTAAAAACCGAACATTGGAGCTGGATGGAGATAGTAATTTTGGATGTTTCTATTTCTAGCTAAAGCGGCTTATCATATTGCTTGAACTAACCTTTTCCTGCCTACCACTTTTCTATATAACAAGAACTGGTGTGCCCTTTTTTCTAATGCTAAAGCAGATTACTGTTTCCTTAATATAACTTTGCTGGCTGCTTTCCGTATTTTTTTTCATACATTTATAAGCATCGTGTCTAATTAGGGGAGGACTTTTCTCTTACATGCATGCCGATGGACTAGGAACAGGATGCACATTTTTTTGGCTCTTAACTATTTTGTGGTGCTTGAAATGACTTGAATTGCATTTCACACACGAGGAAACAAACAAATGAATGGACTAATGTAATATTGGTTATTTGATTATGCTTTTTGATCTGACATACTATCCATAAATGTATCTAAAAAGGTAAAAACTCGTGTCTATTGTTGAATACACCCATAAATTAAAAGTTATGTATTTAGCATGTCATAGTAGACCTCCACAAATGAAGAACTGAGCTTTTCAATGCTTAATAATATGCAAGCTTTATGTTTATGATTATTGGTTTTGGAACTTTTGCAGCATTTAGATTCTTAGTATTGATGGTTGTTTAAACTCCCGACTGTTAGTAGGTGGAGATGCATTCTTCAAAATTTACAAGTGACTGCAAATATCTCTTTGGTGTTGTTTCTTATTGGCTTTCATATTTTTGGTAGCTCATTAACTGAAGCTTTCTGCATAGCCATATTAGAGGCTGCTAGTTGTGGGTTGTTGACGGTTAGTACGCGTGTCGGTGGTGTTCCAGAGGTATGTATTATGGGATTATTTTTGTGGAACTGGGATTAATATGATAACATGCTCTTGCTTGATTTTGCAGTTTATAAGTTTTGGCATGCTAAATTATTAATTTTAAGCAATTTGACCAGCTGACTTGTCCCCTCTTTAATATAGGTTCTGCCAGAGGATATGGTTGTGCTTGCGAAACCTGATCCTGGTGATATGGTACAAGCAATCAGAAAAGCAATTAGTCTACTTCCAAATATTGACCCACAAGTTATGCATGAACGAGTGAGTAGGATTATTGTATCAGTTTTGGCTCTGCTAAATTTATGTCTCCTGAATCATGCCTGATATTATGTCTGATACATTATGTTACTAGATGAGGAAACTTTATGATTGGCGCGATGTTGCAAAAAGGACTGAGATAGTGTATGAACGGGCTATGAAATGCCCAAATCAAAGTCTTTTGGAACGACTTTCACGGTCTGCAACATTTAAGATTGTATTATTTGGCATATTTCATTTGCATTATAAAGATTATAATAATCCAAAAGTTGACAAATTTAAACAAATGCTTTTACCAGGTGATTTCTTTTGGGAGTAGTATGAAACTGCTGGCCTTCTTATCTAAAATTTATTTATTGTCTTCATGTTATAAACCATCCAAAGTTGATAAGGCTTTCGTAGATTGTTCACGATTTTGTTTCCATGCTAGGTATCTTACTTGTGGTGCTTGGGCAGGCAAACTCTTTTGCTTGGTTATGATAATCGATTATTTGTTCTGGTGTCTATTGCAGCTGTGGCAGGTATTACCCTTAGTTTCCTTGCATGTTGTTTTACATTCTACTTAGCTGGTCCTGTAACTGATAATTTAACAAGCCATTTGTTCTCTCTTACCTCTCCTATGACGTTCCTAGCCAGCTGAAGATATTGATGAGGTGCCTGATGTTGCTGGATGGAATCGACAGGAGGGAGATGACTTTAGAAGTTTTAGTGAAAACTAAAACCTGGATGGCAATTATCAACTTTCGAGCAGAGTTCAAATGTATTTCCTGCACATCCCATTTGCAAATGATCCAAGAGATTTTCAGTCACTTGCACGACTTTACGGTACTCTATACTCCAGTATGCCAAGACAGTATAAACAACGCAACTATTTGTTTGGTTGCTTGCATTTTTGTCAAAAGAAAATTGTTTTTGTCCATCTTGTGTTTACCACATGACAATTATAATTTCAACTTCATCTCTGAGAGGCACCTAATTTGTATAACCAAAGATCTAGTGGAAAGATCGGGGTCCTTATCTTTACCAAACTCTATAATTTCTGAACTGCAACTTCCATAGTCTCTCTGTAAAGTAAAACACTTCACTATCCTAAATCTCAGCAGATTGTACCACAATTGTTGTAAAGCTACAAAATTGGCCTCACTTCGGAGTAGACTGCCTTAAATCTCGATGATACCTGCCAAAGCAATATAGCGTACAACACATCTAGCATGTGATGGATGGATGGGTGATTCTAAGCTTAGCTTGGCAGATATCGTACGATAGTCTCGAGAGAAAGAAACAAATTTTTAATCTAAAAATAAAATAAAATCTTAATTAACTTTATTTTTAGTGATAACACGACTCTTTATTTATTTAATTGGTTATGATTCATATATATTAACTGGACTGACATATCATGTCTCATTATCATCCAAATTCTTTACGTATACCATTCATTAGTTCTACCTAATGTTTTTTAAAATAGTATCAAACTACTTCAATCTTTATTTATCACCAAACACAAAAAAAGAGTGAAAAAGCAAAAGTGAGTTATACGTAAGAGCTAGATGAATGATTCTAAGTGAAAAGAAATGGATTTCAAACTAGATATTAAATGATTTTATAAGAGATGTGGATAAATAACAAGAATAAACTCACACTATACCAATTGCTTCTTTGTGACCTTATAGTTACAGGTCCGAATCATAAAAACTTCTTTCATTGATAACCCTCTTCTGACTCGTACAAAGTGGGGAGTCTTGTGCAAGGAATATGTTGATTTTGACTTTTTAGATGATGATTCATCATGAATTTAATAAAATTAGATTAAGTTTAGGATATAATAATTCATAAAAATTTATAATGAATAAATTTTATGTTTAATATAATGAAATGAAAAAAATGTTAAAAAATTATGATCAAATTATAACTTTATTTGTATCTTAAGAATTATTTTGTCTATAAATAATAATGATCATTCAAGTTCACTAAATAGTGATCATATAATTTGGATACAAATTATAATGAAAAAATTTTATACATGCTCAATCTAATGAAATGAAGAATGTGATCATATTATAACTTCATCCTATCATTTAAGAGTTATTTTCCCTATGCATTTTGAAGTGATAAATGCGGCAAATCGGAGCAATTGCCTCCACGGTATCTAAAAACTTTTAATTTAAAAATTTTAATTTAAAATTTAATTTCATAAAAAATTAAAATTTTGCCTCTATTAATTTACTTGGTGACAAAAATAATAAAAATTATAGATATATTAAGATATCAAATAAAAATTAAAATCTGGGTCCATCCATTTTTATTAAGATTATTATTATTTGGGTTCATGACTTTTTTAAATGAAAGTTTACAACTAGAGAGATAAAAACTACATGTTTAATTGACTTTTTTTATTCAGATTTTTCTACCATTTTGACTTCTTCATCACACTACTTTTTGACTTTTTGACTTTTTTTCCCCTAACTCCACAAATACTACTATACTCAAAGTGAAAAACAATAATCTATATTGGACGCAATTGTGGAAAGGATTCCTCCACAGGCCTTACCATGTTCTAGTGCTGATAAGTAAATTCTCACTTCCTTTCTTTAGAAGAATGTATAGTACGTATAATTTAAAGATGAGTTTTTGTAAGTTGTAATCGAGTTGGTACAATTTTAATCTTTACATTCTTTTAGATTTTTAGTGAAGACGCAAGATAAGATTTCTTATTGTAGACACAAAAATTATAACATATAAAGTCGTAAATAATAGAAATAAAAGAAGTACCTTATATACCATTATGAATAAAAATAGATAGGCTTAAATTTTATTTTTTATTTGATATCTTAATATATCTATAATAATAATTATTATTATTTTGTCACCAATTAAATTAATGGGGCAAAATTTTAATTTTTTTAATGGAATTACAATTTAAAATAATAATTTAAATTAAAAATTTTCTATAATATAAAAATAATTTAAATATTTTGGCCCTGTCTTAATAAATGTGGAGTGCATGATAACTTTCTTTTTGGGTGAATATACCGATTTGTCAAACTCATTAACCGTAAGAAGGTGAACATTAAAAACTTCTTCTGATAAGGCCACTTACCATATATATATTATGGACACCAGGCCATTATAATTATTTTTTCAGGTCTTGCTCATTATGATGTGCTAAACATAAAACCACCGGCGTCGATAAGAGGAAGGTACTTACGCTTATGCATCACTTGTTGTAGCGTTATGAAAAGAAGTAATTTCAGGATATCATTGAACATTTGTGTAAAAACATCAGAACAATGCACTTACTGACTCACACATCAGACACCAGCCTCTCTCTCTCTGAACATTCCAGCAATGAACTGACTCGACTTTCCTTGTCTTTAAAAGCCATGCTCTTGCACATCCTCTTGTGGTGTTCTGGAAAGCAATAACCTTCAGCAGAATCACGTTTGACGGCAATACGAGTGTTTCAGAGTATATGGCTCTTTCTGACTCCTCTAGAAGAGAACAACCGGACCCCTTTTCACAGCCTAATTTTCTTCCAAAGCCAACAAACTCATGGAAACCAAAGCTCAGTATTGTGAAGGAGAATCGTAAATCTAGGAAGGATCGACATGCAAAGGTGAATGGTCGAGACCGCCGCATCCGCCTTCCTGCTCTCTGCGCTGCCAGGATCTTTCAGCTTACTCGCGAGCTCGGTCACAGAACTGACGGTGAGACCATTGAGTGGCTTCTACAAGTAGCCGAACCCTTTATCATTTTAGCTACTGGCACTGGTACCGCTAAATATCATTGCCCTCGCCCACCTCCTCCTCCTCGCACTCAATCTTATCCTCCGCCGCCGCCGCCACCTCCTGCGGATGCTGCTTCAAGCGAACCACCAATTCATTTGCAACAACCTATACCTAAAACCCCAGGTTTTGTGAGGAACACCTGTGAGATTTCCAATTTAAAACCACCTGTCGAGCCGAGTTTTCACTATCTGGCTGACGATCTTGATGTGGGATTTCCTATGAATGACGTTTTCCAGCCTGCAATAACTCTCAACTTTCTTGATGACGACTTTATGTAGCATAAGTTCGTAAAGCGGAAGAGAGTCGGTTTGACTTTGTTTTGTGCAAAGGAGAGCAGCCTCTTATCTTTACTGTTTTAGCTTTAAGTTCAGGCGTTTCAGGTTTAGGTTCTAGGTTTATGCACTATTGGGTTGATTACACCGATGATTTCCAGTTATCTAACAGAACCATCAACTAAGTAAGCGCTGTAATGGCTGAAATTGTCAGAGAAAGAGCGAAATGTAAAGAAAAGTGCAAGCATGCATATCTATCTTCTATAAAATCTATAAACTTCCATCTTTCTGTATCTTGTTTGCTTTCTTATCTTTGTTGTTTTCATAGATACAAACATGACGAGGGCCGTCATCACTGAATATCGACTTCGATAGCCAACAAACAAAAATTATAAACAAACGAGAAGAGTAAAGAAACTGCTTCCGTTCTTGTTTTCTTCAATTTTTTAAAAATTTCTACAAGTTTGGTAATAGAAACTCAGTTTCGGGTTGTCTAGCGTAGCTAAGCTACACGTGCAGTTAACTTGGTTGCATGGTAATGGTTAAGTTTAGCATTGCCTCGGTTTTCACGAAGCTAATGAGTACAAAAGGTAGGAGTCTGTGGTGGGTTTTGCGTTTGTATACAAAGCCAGGCAGAGAGGAGAGACGTTACACGTGAAGCATTTGAAGATTATTACACGTATGATTGTGTAAGCTGCGTGTTATGTGATTCTTTTCTGTCTTAATTTTCATGGAGCAGTCAGCTGTTTATGATTTCCATATAGTGGAAGGTATACCAAGAGAATAAAAGAGGAGGAAGAAGATAGCTTTCAAGAAGGAATTTGAGAGGGCCTCAGAGGTTCCAAACCTTAATTGACGTCAAGGAAGATGAAAATATAAGACATACAACACAAATTGGACAATAGGAGTTCAATGGTTAATCAGTTATTAAATGAAATAATATAACAGAAGAAGAGGGTAATCTTAGAAAATAGCATTTTGAGGGAGAAGTCATAATGCTTATCTCGGTTATGAAAAGTAATTTAAAGAGATAAAAAAGAATATATAAAATGCAAAGTAACAATAAGTATAATTTTATATATTCGATAGATATATTAAGCAACTGCGAGATAATCGGAACTTTGTTATATTCTTATTGTCTACGATAAACGACAAATATGAATATTGAAAAAGTCTGTTTGATAGATTATATCATTTGTTTTTATATAGAAATATTAAAAGAAAAATAAAATGTATTTAAAAGAATTATGTAAACGTATGATGTCGATATATATATATATAGATATATATTCAATTTCTCATTCTCTCTTGTTGAATCTTGAGTGGAAGGGCTTAGAAATCAAGAGCAAATAAGACATTGAAGTCAATAATGTTGAACTGTTTGGTCTTCAGGGTTAATAATAGAGTGAACATGTCCGTTCCATTTTGGCAGACGCTCATGTTTACTCCTAGGACTTCGCCAACTCTTCCTCTCTGCCATTTCTTTCCTCTGAAACACAAAAGAGCCATTTGTCAGCTCCCTCCAAATCTTGTGGCCTACGTCTTTCAACTTCCACATTGTCTATGGTTGCTCCTTTGATCACTCAAGCTCCCAGGCGGTCCTGAAAATCGCTGAAACAAAGTTTTTGCTATGTAAATAGCACAAATTTTTATTCCAGTGTGCATAGAATTTTGGACAAAGATATGAGCAGAGAGAAGGTTAATGCATATCATAGTTTTCTCTCTGGGTCGATCTGCTTTGTCTTTTTTGGATTGGTGTTGCTGTCACATCATGTCTCTTGCCAAGATGCTCAAGACCTTGCCAAAAATCCTGCGGTGGAACAGCTCCTATCGCAGATGGTCTACACTAGTCTTGCAAATATCACCTCTGTCTTCAAGGAAGATATTAAAAAACATTTAGGATTCTGCATAACGGACGTGTGCGTATATGAAGCCCTTTAATGTCTCTGTTCTTTTATTTTTTCGTTCTCACATATTTTTCAAATGGGATTGCAATGGCTTTTGCTCTGTGTTGCAGGGATGCAGATTGGAATATGGCATTCAATTTCTCCAAGGACACACAATTCATATCCAACTGTGCAAAGAAAACCAAAGGTTCAGAATGAATTAAAACTGTGCTTATAGCTCGTTATTCTGTTTGTAAATCCTAAAGCCTTAACAGCTGCAATAGAAAAGTTTTGGGGATTTCCAGAAATGTATGGTTCGTAGGGTAATGATCACCAAAAGAGTCTCTTTCAGTCATCACATTGTCTCTGACATTTCTTTTGTCAGGAGATATGACACGGCGTTTATGCACCGCCGCCGAGGTAAAGTTCTACATAAACAGTTTCTTTGTCAATGCCAAGAAGAAAGCCAATTACTTGGAGCCTAACAAGAACTGCAATTTGAGCTCATGGGTCTCTGGATGTGAACCTGGATGGGCTTGTTCTGTTGAAAAAGGAGTCAAAGTTGAAATGAAAAATACAACCCACATGCCTCCTAGAACTACTAAATGTGAACCTTGTTGCGAAGGTTTCTTTTGTCCTCACGGCCTAACTTGCATGATACGTGAGTATCAGGAATCCTGTGCGTTAAGATATTATGATACTTTTCATCGATCATTATCTTATTTTTCGTATAGGCATAGGTTTCATAATACTGCTTGTCTTGTGTTTCTGCTGCAAAATTTGAAGAATTCAGGAATATGATGCATTTGTTTCTGCAGAACAGATCATTGCATCGAGTTCATTGCCTTCTGATAAAAAGCTGACTATCTATTTGTTAACATCTTCTTATGTCTTGCCATTGCAGCATGTCCATTAGGTGCTTACTGCCCAGTTTCTAAGTTGAATAAAACCACTGGTATATGTGACCCGTAAGTCCTTTCTTGTTATGCACTTGATCTCAAATTCCTTGTTGTTTGACATAAATTAAATGTTCAGTGGAGAAGCTTTTTCTTTTTCTTCTTTTTTTTTTTTTGCAGATACCATTACCAACTACCTCCTGCGAAGCCAAACCATACATGTGGTGGAGCAGATGTTTGGCTCGATGCAGTTAGTACTAGCGAGATATTCTGTTCAGCAGGATCATACTGTCCGTCTACTATCCAAAAGAATCCTTGCAGTAGGGGGTATCGATAATTATCCCAGAACTTCCACCACTTATTTATAAAGTTACAAGTTATAGCTTTTTTCCATTGTTGTTGCATGTTTGAGATTTTCTTTTTTCTGCCAATTTTTTCAAGTTCATCATGACAATTGATCTCTCGCTGTTTCCTAATCAACTAACGCATGCATCCCTTTTCTGCTTCAGATATTACTGCAGGGCCGGTTCTACATATCAAACAGGTGTGTAAGATTCCTAAATTTATGCTTTGTGTAAACGTAAGAGCTATAAAGATAAGAAAGAATGGATACAGGAGTTTGGAAACCACAGGGATCTCGAACATGGATGAAGGAAATTAAAGACGTTCCTGACTTTCATGTACTTGGCTAAAAGCAAATTAATAATGCCAATAATCTTCCCTAGTTCACCAGTTTATAATCCTTAATCCCGATTTTTGCAGGATGTTTCCGGTTGGCAACTTGTAAACCTAAATCATCTAATCAGAATATCACAGCGTATGGCGTCTTGGTTTTTGTAAGTGATCAATTCGATGTTTGCTTGGTTTTTGAAACTATAGTTGCAGAAACTTTCTAGCAACTTAAGTTACTAGGTGGATAGAGTTTACAGTCTGGTTTAACCTACTAAGTTCAATCCGGTGTTGTATTAAACCTGACACCAAAACTCTTCATGTAGGCTGGCTTAAGTTTTCTGTTGATCATAATGTACAACTGTTCTGACCAAGTTATTGCAACTCGAGAAAAACGACAAGCAAAAACCAGGGAGAAGGCAGTTCAAGATGTAAGAGAAACAGCACAGGCACGTGAAAAATGGAAATCCGCAAAAGATATTGCTAAGAAGGGTGCAATGAATTTGTCTCAGTTGTCACGCACATTCTCTCGCACAAAATCTAAAATGGACCAACAGAAAGGAATGGGTAAACTTGGAGGTGATGGTTCCTTACCCCCAATGTCCTCAGCCGCCAAGGGAAAGAAAAAGGAAAAGAGTAACCTAACAAGTATGCTGCATGAAATCGAAGCTAACCCTGATAGTCCTGAAGGCTTCAATCTGGAGATTGGAGATAGGAACATCAAGAAGAACGCTCCAAGGGGTAAGCAGTTGCATACTCAGAGCCAAATGTTTAGGTATGCATATGGGCAGATTGAGAGGGAAAAGGCATTTCAGGAGCAGAACAAGAACTTGACCTTCTCAGGAGTGATTTCCATGGCTAGTGATATTGAAATCAGGAAGAGGCCTCCAATCGAGGTTGCTTTTAAGGATCTAACCCTCACTTTGAAAGGTAAAAACAAACATCTTCTTAGATGTGTAACTGGAAAATTATCACCTGGCCGAGTGTCTGCAGTCATGGGTCCTTCTGGAGCTGGGAAAACTACATTTCTTTCGGCTTTGACGGGAAAAGCTGGTGGATGCACCGTTACTGGTATGGTTCTTGTAAATGGTAAGATGGATCCGATCCAATCTTACAAGAAAATCATTGGCTTCGTGCCTCAAGATGATATTGTGCATGGAAACTTAACTGTGGAGGAGAATCTCTGGTTTAGTGCTAGATGCAGGTAAGCAGTACCAAATCTGAACTCCCAGGAAACATTTTAGTATAAACATCTAGTTAAGGAGTTGAGAAAATTTTTGGTAGGCATGGTTCATCTCGAGAAATTTCAGGAGTTTGCATAGCTACAGCTTATCTTATCCTGCCAGTCTCATCTGTCAGGCTCTGGCTGGCACTTTCTACACCCAAATATAGTGAAATTAGCTGCAATGTTTTGTCAATCTTTCCTTTTCTTTTATTCACACTGGATTTCATTGCAGATTGTCCGCCGACCTTCCGAAGCCAGAAAAGATTTTGGTTGTTGAAAGAGTGATTGAGTCCTTGGGGCTCCAGGCAATACGCTATTCTCTTGTTGGGACGGTGGAGAAGAGAGGAATATCTGGTGGTCAAAGGAAAAGAGTAAATGTTGGTCTTGAAATGGTTATGGAACCTTCACTGCTTATATTAGATGAGCCCACATCAGGACTCGACAGTTCGTCCTCCCAGTTACTGCTTAGAGCTCTCCGACGTGAAGCTTTCGAGGGAGTAAACATTTGCATGGTCGTTCACCAGCCAAGGTTAGCTCACCTTCAATACATGGATTCACGTTTCAAATTTTTATCCACCTGCCGTCATTTCCGTTTTGAACATTATATTTCCACCATAGTTTCAATATGATTTTGTTTCAGATTCTGAGTTATTCCTTCTTTCTGTTGTTTCTTTTCACTATCGGATTGCTCCAGCTATACATTATTCAGGATGTTTGATGATTTAATACTTCTAGCCAAGGGTGGCTTGACAGTTTATCATGGATCAGTAAAGAAAGTTGAAGAATATTTTACCGGACTTGGACTCACAGTGCCTGAGCGCGTGAATCCTCCAGATTACTTCATTGACATTTTGGAGGGCATAGTAAAACCAGCCTCAGGCGTGAACTACAAAGAACTTCCCATCAGGTGGATGCTTCACAATGGCTACCCAGTTCCCATGGATATGCTGCAGAGTGCTGGGCAACTGGGAGCATCAAGAGGTGAAGACTCATCTCACGGAGGAAGGCCAAGTGATGCAACATCTGAAGCATCGGCTTTTACGGGAGACTTTTGGCAGGATGTCAAGTCTAACGTGGAGACTAAAAAAGATAACCTCCAATACAACTTTTTGAGTTCTGGTGATTTATCTGGACGGAGAACTCCTGGTGTCCTTCTACAATACAAGTATTTCCTCGGAAGGTATGCATAACTTGACTACTTTCAGTTTGTTCTTGCTCCAAGTCCTGCAACTAAATAGTTTCATAAGGTAATAGAACTTTCAAATTTGAACTATCAGGGCCATGTATTTCTATAGTGAAGTATTTAACTTCATGTTGCTCATACTGACAAAGCACGTCTTCATCATAACAATACTGAAACACCATTATGTAAAAAATTTCTCTTTCAGGGTTGGTAAGCAGAGGCTACGAGAAGCAAAGACACAGGCTGTAGATTACTTGATTTTGTTGCTGGCTGGAATCTGCTTAGGAACATTAGCTAAAGTGAGCGACGAAACTTTTGGGGTGTCCGGTTACACATACACTGTCATTGCAGTTTGTAAGTAAAATCTTCGATTTGTTGCATTTATAATGATAATACAAAAGGAACAGATTCCTCGAGGAACTGGGTTTATGTTTCTGAAAATGTAGAGTAGCCAAGTAAGTGTACCTGGCTTTTAATAGGTGCCTGCAAAGGTTCTTCTCTCACCATTATGAAGTTCTGATTGACTACAGCTCTCCTGTGCAAGATTGCTGCTATGAGATCGTTTGCCCTGGACAAACTGCATTACTGGAGAGAGAGCGGTTCTGGTATTAGCAGCTTGGCTTACTTTCTCGCAAAGGACACGATCGACCATTTCAACACAATTGTGAAGCCACTTGTGTATCTATCCATGTTCTACTTCTTCAACAATCCAAGATCAAGTGTCGCCGACAATTATGCAGTTTTAATCTGTCTGGTGTACTGTGTTACTGGCATAGCTTATGCATTGGCTATTTCCCTTGAACCTGGTCCGGCACAACTGGTAAAGGATTTGTAGCACCATTTCTTTATGAGTTGGGTCCACAAATATGTTTCCACTTCCACTTACAACCCACCTTCTGTGTGATTCATGCAGTGGTCTGTGCTTCTTCCTGTTGTTTTAACTCTAATAGCAATCCAGAATGATAATGGCAAGATTGTGGAATTCATATCTGACTTGTGCTTCACGAAATGGGCATTGGAAGCGTTTGTCATATCTAATGCTAAAAGGTTAGGTTATTCTACTCCATGTTGATACGATTCCTTTTACTGGATCAACTTTCCTGATTCAGTCTTCTAATTTCTTGCAGATATTACGGGGTGTGGCTGATAACAAGGTGTGGTTCACTTATGAACGCTGGGTACGACCTAAACAATTGGTATAGATGCTTACTCTTGCTCTTCCTAACTGGACTAGTTTCCCGTATGGCTGCCTACTTCTTAATGATTACCCACCAAAAGAAATAGATTCAACGTTCTCTACGTTCCAACCTTTTCTGTACAAAATTAGAGTAAAAATACCTCAAGGAAGCTTATGAGCTGGGCAGCTCAGAATCCATTGCTGAAAGAAAAATCTTCAAGGTACAGGTCTAGATTAGTTTGCGATTTCAATCACAACAATATACCAAACTTCTGATGCTTTGTACAGAGATTATCTTTTTCATTATAACCTTGCTTCCTATGTGAAATGAAAAATAGTGTAGGAACAAAGTACCATCACCATCTTTTGCCTTTTCTTTTTGTAATTTTTTTGACCTTTCCCCTGTACATTGTGAAGCATAAATGTTCAATGTGCTCTTGCATTGTTGAAATAAAAAGCGGCAAGCTCAGGAAAAAAGGTCTACTCCCCAAT
Organism: Erythroxylum incrassatum; assembly: GCA_026546855.1. Classification (NCBI taxonomy): domain Eukaryota; kingdom Viridiplantae; phylum Streptophyta; class Magnoliopsida; order Malpighiales; family Erythroxylaceae; genus Erythroxylum; species Erythroxylum incrassatum. The sequence continues at coordinate 5,216,470 of JANVCL010000008.1, read as the reverse complement.
GTCTTTTAGTCAGTACAAGACATTTTATGCATTCTCTATCCTCTGGAAAGTTGTGATTGGCAACTGAAGAGTAGCTGTATCTGATAAACTTGAGGACACTGTATGCATTGAGCAACTCATAACTTCAAGTGACAGGGTAAAGTAAACAATAGAAAAGGCTGCAATCATGTATCCTTCAAATTAAAAGTAACTATTTACAATTTGTAATTTTTACAGTATAATAAAATAAAAATTATTTTAATAATAATAATAATAATAATATAGATTCCACGAGTTATGAACTAGCATGACATATCAAAAATTAAAATTAAATTCATAAGAATAATCTCGGTAATGGTCAGAATGTCTCCACTCTGTATGAACAGATATTCTGTAATCAATTAGTTTGTACCTCCTGTTTTTATGCGATTTCAAACGTTCAATTTTTATGATTCCCATTTATTAAATAAATAGATTTTTATAAAATAGAATAGACCAATGTTACGAATATCATACTAACTTTGGTATTAAATTGAGTTATAGTATAATACTGTATCAATATTAGTTAATATTGGGTACTATTTCAGATAATTTTTTAAATTTATGAAATAATCCTTGAACTTTTTTAAAAATTACAAAATAGTTCATTGTCATATTATACATTTGTACTATATTTTTTTTACCTTGTCTCTAAAAATCATAAAAATGAATAATAAAATTTAATTTAATTTATAAAATTAATTTAATAACTATTAATAAATATAATTAAATTTAAAATATATTTTAAAAGTATATAGATTTCAAATAAATTTTGATTTAATAATTAAAAATATAAAATAAATATTAGTTTATAAATAATAATTTTAAATTATTTATTTTCAAAAAATATTTTTATTAATAAATATTATATAAAATATTAAAATAAATTTAAATAAAAATAATTTATTTTAAAGTTT
>JANVCL010000008.1:5204365-5215265 GCA_026546855.1 Erythroxylum incrassatum | reverse complement strand
ATAATTAAAAACATATATAATAAATATTATTTTATGAATAATAATTTTTAAATTATTTATTTTAAAAAAATATTTTTATTAATACTTTATTAATAAATATTATATAAAATATTAAAATAAATTTCAATAAAAATAATTTATTTTAAAATTTTATTTAATTTATAATTATTATTAGTAATAAAAATATTTATTATTATTATAAAAATTTAAATTAAAAATTCACAATAATTATAAAAGTTGAAATAAATAAAATAACTAATTAAAAAATTTTAAAAAGAAAATGAGAGATAGGAGAGAGGAACGAAAATTTTAAAAAAATTGAAAATTTTGCAAAAAACCTCTATATTTTTTAAAATTTTCGGTGTCAACTAATATTTAGCCGATATTTTAAATACTGATCGGTACTAATCAAAACAGATTGGTATTAACCAATATTTAAATCGATACGATTGATTATTTGTTTCGTACCAATTTTAGTTCGGTAGAAAACAGTATTCATAATTTTAGAGTAGACACAGATAAATAAAAACAGGTAATTTGGATCTCGCTACTGACTACAGGCCTTGAATTTCTAAAATAAATTATTATGTGAAAAATCATAAATTGGATCTAAAATGAAGTTCCAAAATAAAATTGGATCTAAAGTAACAGGGCTGTGCAAATAAATTGCTTAGGTGGCCTTATGGATGCTTATTTGGCAATTAACTATTACTCCGCACACCACCATTGGCCATTGGGATTGGGCACGAGGCTGTCCAAATGCCGGGTTGTACGAACCCGACCCGATGGAACCAAGACAAATTTCCTTCTCCGAATTAGATTAGGTTCGGTTAATCCAAATCTATGCCGGAGGAGGCCAAAGTTGCTAATTTATCCTTTATATCCCCCTCTTCCGTCATCAAAGAGGCTCGTGTTACCCCTGATTCTGCTATTTTCATTTTGATTGGGAAATACGAAACTATCCAAACCCATGGCGACCTCTTCAGGTATCTCCTTTTCTTTCTTTTTCTTTTCTTTGGCTTTGTTTGATTTTGTAATGTGATTCTACGTGATGATATGAAAAACCTAACTAGGATTACGGATTCCATCATCATTTCACAACAAATCCGTCTGCTTGTTTTTGGGTAAATTGGTCGTATTCCCGTATCATGTGTAAATTTATCCGATTACACGATAGGACCATTTCTTGCATTGGCGTTGCTCTGTTTAAATGGTGTTGTAAACTAACGTATCTTAATTGTAGAAATTACACCGACCTGTATCTTCGATGTATTTACATACTGCCTCGCAAAAGGCTAGCATGTTCCTTTAGTTTATGTGTTTTTGGGATGTTTTTATCTGTTTCTAGTTCTATACTGCAGCAGAATAATTTACAGTGGTACTGTTGTTGTTGTCGTCATCGTCGTCCATTGTTGGTTTTCAGTTTATGTGATTAACCTCTATTTTATCGCTCTTGCAGTCTCTTTTAAGTCAAGGGAGGACCATAGGAAGCAAATTGAACTTGAGGAAGCGCGAAAAGCAGGTCTTGCTCCTGCAGAGGTTGATGAGGATGGAAAGGAGATCAATCCCCATATTCCTCAGTATATGTCCTCAGCTCCTTGGTATCTTAATGCTGAAAAGCCTGTAAGCAGATTACGTGCTTGAGTTTTTTACATTGCTATGAGCTCAACATGCTTTTAATACGCTGCTTGAATCTTAAGCTTGTATTTTCTTTCTTTCTCTGTCTTCTAGAGCTTGAAACATCAAAGGAAATGGAAGTCAGATCCAAACTATACCAAATCGTGGTATGACAGAGGAGCTAAAGTTTTCCAGGCTGAGAAATACAGAAAGGGTGCATGTGCAAAGTAATTAAATCCTCTTCCTTTGTCTTTGCATGTGTATGCATTTGATTAAGTATATATGCACTTGTTTGCACTGCATGTGCAGACATAAGATGTTTGTTAAATGTATGGGTGAGTGGTAGCTTTCTTGAATTCCATAAATTTGTACCTATCAGTGAACCTTTTTGCATTGACGTCAATAATAGTTAGTACGACATGATTAGTAAGATGACCGAAGGTTTAAATTTTCCTTTTGTTTGCTTATTTCAGCTGTGGAGCCATGACCCATGATGCAAAGGCATGCATGGAAAGACCCAGGAAAGCAGGGGCAAAATGGACTAACAAACACATTGCCCCTGATGAGAAAATAGAGACCTTTGAGCTTGATTATGATGGAAAGCGTGACCGGTGGAATGGGTATGATACAACAAGTTTTGCCTACGTTGTTGAGAGATATGAAGCACGAGAAGCAGCTAGAAAGAAGTATCTGAAGGAAGAGAAGCTTAAGAAATTAGATGAGAAGAATAACAACGAAAATGCTGAAGTTGGGGTTAGTGATGAAGACAATGATGATGATGATTTAAGAATTGATGAAGCCAAGGTTGATGAGAGCAAACAAATGGACTTTGCAAAGGTGGAGAAGCGTGTGCGCACAACAGGTGGTGGAAGTACCGGGACTGTAAGGTGAGGGGCTTTAAAAGTTTTATTTTTTGTTTTTATCAAAGAATAACCTAAATAAGTCCTCCATGGTTTCACTGCTTTTCTTTTCTGCAATTTTTCAGTTTCTATTTTGGTGTTACTCTTACACCTCCTGAACATTTTTTTGCAGGAATTTACGTATACGGGAAGATACAGCGAAGTATCTACTAAACCTTGATGTGAATTCAGCTCACTATGACCCAAAAACCCGCTCCATGCGTGAAGATCCACTTCCAGATGCTGATCCAAATGAGAAATTCTATGAGGTAGGTGCCCTTGAAAATTAGGCATTGGACTAACTAATTATATTCCCTTTTCCAGTTGCTTTTTTTACGAAAACATTTTTTTACCATGCAGGGAGATAACCAACATAGGAATAGTGGTCAAGCTTTAGAGTTCAAGCAGCTGAACATTCATGCTTGGGAAGCGTTTGAGAAAGGACAAGATATGCATATGCAAGCGGCTCCATCTCAAGCTGAGTTACTTTATAAGAATTACAAGGTCATAAAAGAGAAAATGAAGATACGAGCTAAGGATACGATTTTTGAAAAGTATGGTAATGCAGCTAGTGAAGAAGAGTTTCCAAGAGAGCTTTTGTTGGGACAAAGTGAAAGACAAATCGAATATGATCGTGCTGGGCGGATTGTAAAGGGGCAGGTAACACATTGATTTTCATGTAGTGATCCCATTGAACCAGATGCAACAACTAGGCTTGCATACTGTTTCGTATAGGCATGTCTAGTTGAAAAGTCGAGCAAAAAGGGATAATAGTTGTTCTTTGGTTTACACATCAGTAGACTCATTGGGCTGGCAGTTATTTATCTAGTAAACTTAGAAATTCCTTACAATTAATTGCACTTTGGTTTTCAACTCCCATTTTTCGAGGCGGATGCATGATTTTAGCATAGTGATTATCTTCTATGCGAGTCTCTCTTACACCCTCTTGCATGCATAATGTAGTAGTAACTTCTTTGTTCCCCAAACAGGAGATTTCACTTCCAAAAAGTAAGTATGAAGAGGATGTTTACATCAACAACCATACAAGCTTGTGGGGTTCCTGGTGGAAAGACCATCAATGGGGCTACAAGTGCTGCAAGCAAACCGTCCGGAACAGCTATTGCACAGGTGCTGCGGGAATCAAGGCAGCTGAGGCTTCAGCTGATCTCATGAAAGCTAATCTTGCAAGAAAAGAGGCTACTGAGGGTATGCACATCGTCTTTTTATCTCATAATCAGCTGCTTTTTTGCCTTTTTGTACCGCTATCTATAAACTGTTAAACATTGTTTCTTATTTGTGTGATTTGCTTCAAAGTAGATCTCTTGGTCCATTGAAAACATTTTATTTGCATCCTTTGTGCTCTTTTTATCCATGTGATAATTCTGTCTTCTCAGTTAACCTTAGAACTTCTTCAATGATCTATCAGATTCACAACGTACATTGGAGGAGAAAAGGCCTGCGACTTGGGGAACTGAGGTCCCTGATGATTTGGTTTTGGATGACAAGGTACTAGCTGCAGCTCTTCGAAAGGTGAGTGTGGAACTCAACCCCTTAACACATGTTCTCCCTTACACTTCATTATTTTCATATGATTCTTCCTGTTGGTGGGAGAGTGGAGAACGTCACCATTGTTTGCTTATTCTGAACTCCTTTTAAGTGCGCATTTATATCACTGAGAAACTGAGAAGTGAGGATTTGGCAGGGTTTTGGCTCTTTAAGGATGCCAAGTTGAGGCTTAGTGATGTATGACTAGTCCCACCAAGGGAAGATTGGAGAGAAAAGCCTAAACTTCTCCTTGTATGAACTAAAATCAGGAATTGAAATCTAACTAGAAAAGTAAATCATATCGAAATAGATCATATTGACTATGATGGAACTCCAAATAAATATTATGGAGACTTTATCTTTGAACTAATAGCTAATTAATACACATTTCTTGGATTTCTAGAAATGTAAATTCAACAGAGTTTCATATCGCTGCTCTTGTATCGGTTGTTTTTTTTATGAACTTGCAGTTGAAGAGGTTGTAAAGCTTGCATTGATGGAAATTGTGTTTCTTCTTGTACAGGAGGATGATAGAAAGAAGGAAGAAAAAGATGAAAGAAAACGCAAGTACAATGTCAGATGGAATGATGAGGTGGAAATGTTTAAACTTTAACGGTTTAGAGCCATCAATCTTTATCTGCCTACTGGACTTGTTTCGCATAGTTATGGGGACCTCACTTATTCTTTATGTATTGCAGGTTACTCCTGAGGATATGGAGGCATATAGGATGAAGAAAGTTCACTTTGATGACCCAATGAAGGATTTCCTACACTGAGCTTTGATATGTTTTGAAGTTCTGGGTGGACTGCCTTTGTCCTTACAGGACCTTCGAAGCAGTAATTTGAATGCTTGTGCTTCCCTTCTCTGCAAGACTGCGAGTTTCAGTTATCTGCCTACTTGTTGTTGGGATATGGAGCCTGACAATATATTTGGACTTTGCACCAGCCCTGAGGCGAAAATTTGGATCAATTATTAGAGGGCAGTTATGTCTTTTGTATTTTCTTGGGCATATCAATACGTTATATTCTCCTAGTGTACCTTTGTCAGAAAACATTCACAGTGAAATAAAACTCCAGCCGCCCGTGGACGTAACCAAAAAGTATTGGTGAATCACGTAAATCTGTGTGTAGTTATTTCTGCACTTGTTCTTTGATTATTGTGATTGATCGATCATAACACTTAGTATGGATTCTCTCTACTAGAAGAGCTTTTGATGGCTTGATCAAGTCAACAAAAAGCTCGAATTCCAGCTTTATTTTGTATGAATGCTGTGGATAAAATCTATTGTAAATATTTGCTAGATTTAACTAGTTGATACATTGCTTAATGCTTATCTGTCCAATTTGTTGGAATATCTTAGTACAATGCAATGGAGATTGTGTTTGTCATCCTTGAGTGTTATTTATTTGAATGTGACTTTTGTATGCGCATTCTCATCTTTCATTGTTCTAATTTATTTTATATAGGATAATCTTTTGAAATTCTCCTGCTTAAGATTTATACTGGAAATCATTTTTTTCATTTCTGAATCGATTCATTAAATTGAAACTTAGTCTTCTCCTTCGTATGGTTTTGATTTTAGTAAAGCCATTCAATTCATTTAAAAAACATTAAGACAGGAATGACATCAGTTAAATGGATTTCAGAAACATTTGTCTTGATTAATAATATCTGTTAAGAAAATTGGGGCCTTTGTTATGAGATTCCAAGATATAGACAAATGTGTAACATTTATTTATTTGCATGCAGACATCAGAAGTGGTAACAAAGGTTGAGTTACACCTACTATGATCTAATTCTTAAAACGACAGAAATCTTAGGAGAAGAGCCACTCATTCCTTGTTTTTCTTGGGTCATAATAAAGCTCAGTGCACTTACCTACACTAGTCAAATTTATTTCGCTCATTAATACAGAAAACGACTTATTAGAGAAGGCATAATCACCCCAACTCGCGAAGTCCACAAGTACAAGCAAAGCAAAAGGACGAGGCTACGCTTTTCTGTTGGCAAGACGTCTCACTCCACGATTGAAACAGTTACTAAAAACTCATTTCAACGCACCAACTTTGCCTCTTTTCCCTGAAAGCTCCTTCACAACTTCTCATAAATCTCAATCCTATGCCTTTTTTCAGGTTTTCTTTCATCCAAACCCGAATCAAATTCCTACAGCAAGCAACCACCTACTACTAAAACTAATACAGCGGCTTCAGCAGTCATCCACCACTTTTCCTTTTGTTCCAAGCGAAGTGGGGTCTTCCTTTTAACCTTACCAACATTTTTAATCACCAAATTCTTGCCATTCCCCTTTTGTCTTAAGCACTAATAACGTGGCGTTTTGGAGAGGGGTTAAAGCCACTGGGAAAGAAACACACAGTCCATATATGTTCCTCTCGTGACTTGAGTCTGTGAACATGCTATCGGATACTGTAAGTTGACACGATTGCCAATACTTTTGGTTTCTTTATAAGCATAGTATTCATAGTGTTATTACTTCATGAACTTAGTGTTCGTCGTATTATCCCCCTTCTTTTCATTTTTATCAACGAATGGGAGTATGCTGGTGGTCTGTCCCAAAAGATCCCCTCCTTGCCTTCGTCCACAGCTTATGGCTTTGTTCTTTATTCTTTCCACCTCATACTTTTACTGTTCTAAGTGTTTTGTTTATCTCTAATTGCAGAGAATAAAGAAGATCAGTAAGCACCAAAAGAGAGAAGAATTGGAACGAGAGGTATGGGAAAATTTCATATGTATGTATGTACAATATTGGTTTGACACTAGTCTTTCTGCTTCACTTCCTTTAGTACCTGTACTGGTCCCTGTAAGGATGGAAATTACAATTAATGCAGAATTTATATCTATTATTTGCTTAAATATTGAAAACAAGGAACTAATATACATCTGTACTTGTTTTTGGTACAAGTACAACATCAAACAATTAATGTGGGTTGTACATAGAAGCAGCTTAATGTGCTAAAAACTCTAACCTTTAGAAAATGATGGCGGACACAAATTGTAAAATAGCTATAACGAAATGCTTATATGTTCTATTTTATTTATTTGTCACTTGAGGGATGTTCTATTTTAAGTCTTAAGAGCCTAAGAAACTATGTTAAAAATTTAAGAATGATCAGTTTTTGACTCGGATGAAATCTTAATTAATTTTGATTTCTTTTCTTGGTAGCTTCACTGATCACACGATATAGTCATCATGAGAATCAATTTTACAGGTTTCTTTGCTTCAGAACATGTTGAGGCAAGAAGAAAAAGTGCATGAGATTTTGGAGCATATGCATAACAACAAGAAAGACGGAACCGGTATATCTATCCCAAGTTTTCTTCCTCCCAAGGTACTATATATGGTGTGAATAAGATTCTTTTACTTTATTACTCTTGGTGTTCTAGGAATCATGTGGGAAGCACGAGATTAAATACTGAACTTATGATCAACCGGCCGGCTTCTTTCATGTGCTCTGCATGCTTACTTCCAATATGTTTTTCCCAGATAGAACTGTAATCAAAAGGTGTTTAATTCTTCAATTACTTACATACACTTGCAGGCAAAAGAGCTGTTGGCTGAATTAGCAGCGGTTGAGAGTGAGATAGCTAGATTAGAAGGCCAAATAAGTCAACTTAAACTTGGTTTGAGAATAGAACAAGATATCATCAAGGAAAAAAAGTCAACACCATGGCAACGTGGTGGAACCATCAACAATCTTCAAGACCACTCCCCATATGTTGCTCATCCTAGCCCTTTAAGCAGAAGAATGCAAGAACAGATGCCATTTGAGACTAATAAGGCTTTGCATTTCATAAGCAAAGCAATTAAAGGTGATTACAATCTTAGTGACTTCAGTGTACATGAGAAAATCGGCTCCTCAAGAACATCTTTTGCTCAGAAACAAAACCATTCCTACGAGGATGCTAAATTTCAAGACAGGATTCCAAGAAAGGGTCGATTTCTGAAGTCTCCATCACCTATGCGAGACCCTAGATTTCCCTCGCCCAAGGTACGTCGGCCTCCGGTGTCCCAGTTGTTTGATTCCACTTCAAGTTCAACTAGTTGCATGCAGGTGATTGTATGGGAATAGCAGCGTTGAACATACTTCCATAAGGGTTAAAAACCACTTGATTTTTCTTTCAGCCAAGAGAGCGGAATGTGGAAATGCCCTTTGAATTCTTACAGAAATCTGTATCAGATCCAATTCTGTCAGAAGAAAATGTGCAGCAGTGGCCACCCAATAAGCTGTCAGAGAACATCATGAAGTGCTTGAACTTCATATATGTTAGATTACTAAGAACATCAAGAGCAATGGAGCTGGAAAAGTCAGGTCCAATTTCCAGGTATTTGCATTCTTCTATGATATCAAGAAGTTTCAGGGTTGAGACCCCCTTGCACTCGAAATCGTGCATTGCATCACTGAAGGAATCAAGACAACAGGACCCTTATGGAGTCTTCAATGTGGAAGAGTCCGTTCCAAGGGATATTGGTCCATACAAGAACTTGGTTATTTTCACATCAAGCTCAATGGATCCAAAGTACATTTCAAGCTCTAGTTCTATTCCATTGCTAAGAAGGTTAAGGTATATTTCCTTAAACTTCTTTTTGTACTGCATATCATCTCCAGTTCGATTCAAGTCGAACTTAGATATAGTCCCAAATTAAGTCGACGATGTACGAGTAGGCCTTATGAATAATGCATCTTTACCTACGTCATTGAATTGATAGTAATAAATAGAATAAAAGTGGAACTTTCACTATCAGATTAAGTACAATATGGTAGAGACACAAATTTGTTTGCTTATGCTTACAGGTATGTGATCTCCTGCAGGGTGCTAATGAGTAATCTCCAAACTGTGGACTTGAAATTCCTGAGTTACCAACAGAAACTGGCCTTCTGGATCAACATGTACAATGCCTGTATCATGCATGTATTGCTTTTTATCAATATTTTATTCCTACCATGATACAACCATATATATCTGCTACTGCTCTGATCTACAAGCAAGCTAGACGGGTCACTATACTGAACTTTTGCTCTAGTCCTTATCTGTGTCATCTGTTTCCAACACATTTTCAGGGATTTCTCCAGTGCGGAGTACCCTCAACCCCAGAAAAATTATTTACTTTAATAAACAAGGTACGTTTTTCTTCACTTCTTAATTCTAGCCTAGTTTAGAAGATTAATCATGAAAGCTATACAATCTCTGTTACCCACATAAAACTGAAATTTAATTTTATCATTCTCTTCTAACAAACAACAATTAGAATTGTTAAACATTAAATAAGTATTACCCTCTTATCATAATTGTTGATGTCTCGAATGAATCTAGGCAACTCTCAACATTGGGGGAAGCACGCTCAACGCTTATGCAATCGAGCATTACATTTTGAGGAAACCTACATCTTCCAACAAGGCAAATTTACCGAGTGAATCTTGTTTGATTCCTTTGTTCTATGTACAAGGGCCCTATACTTAGCGTTTAACAATTATAAACATACCCGTAAAAATGAAGTCATCGTTGATATACAGGTTCACGAAAAGAATGATAAGGACGATAAAGAAGCCTTCGTTCGCCAACTTTACGGTCTCGAGCTAATGAATCATAACGTCACATTCGCTCTCTGCTGTGGAACACGTTCTTCTCCTGCAGTAAGTTCCGGAGTCGAGTTCCAACTCTACATGCCAATGTCTAATGAGTTCAAACCTTTTGAGATAAAACTTCCAAAAAATTTCAACTTTCCAGTTCCTTAATGTGGATAAAACTATGCAGGTGAGAGTTTACACAGGTGATGGTGTGATGGCTGAGCTGGAGAAGTCAAAGCTAGAGTATCTGCAAGCTTCAATAGTAGTAACCGGAACAAAAAGAATAGCATTCCCAGACCTTCTGCTACGAAACCTGCTTGATTATGCCATGGACACAGACTCGTTAGTGGGGTGGGTTTGCCATCAGTTGCCTACATCTGGATCATTGAGAAAGTCCATTGTGGATTGCTTCAGAGGCCATAACAGTGGCAAAATACCCACCATTACTGTTGACAAGATACCGTATGACTTCGAGTTCCAGTATCTGTTGGCAATACAAACTTGAAGAAGGAGCGACATTAAGTATTCCTGTGTTCTCTACAAAATATTAGATGGAGAAATATTCCGTTCTTGAATCACCTAAGTTATGGTAGATGCATGTTCATGACAAATAACACCAAAAGAGGCGACAAGGACCAAGACGATTGAAGAAAAACATTCCGACAGAATAACAAGAAGCAAAGAAAATTTTCCTTCCACACTTGTCTACAAATATAACTGAAAGAGTGAAGGCCATTAATTCTTTTGTTCACTATCATTGAAAGTTATATATTTTTCGATATGAAAACGGAATGAGCATTCATAACGTTGAAGCAAACTGTTGTCGAGAAAAACAAATGGACCAAGGCAACTTGTATTCTGATCCAAATTAAAAGACAATAAGATGTCTTGTAAGATAAAATCGCGCCGGCAGGTTCTACTTGCAGCACAATTAGATGTTTACAGTGAAGGATATTTTTTACTTTTTCTTTAATTGCATTTTTAAGTTTTTAAATAACTTATCGGTTAATTTATGTAATTTGATCAGATAAAGGTAATTTGATCCAGATAAAGATAATAAAGTGACCCAATAAATGATATAAATTAATGGATCAAAATTCGTATGAAAAATAGTTCTTAATCAGTATGAACCGGATCAATATCGGGTCTACGATAGGAAAACTTGATATGAAAGCTATATATAAAGGTTAAGATCTTTTGCAATTGCTCATATCATTCGAAAGTATAAGAATTCTCTGACCCGTTAAGAGAGC
>JANVCL010000008.1:5129409-5199294 GCA_026546855.1 Erythroxylum incrassatum | reverse complement strand
TCTAAATTAATGGTTCAAAATTCGTATGAAAAATAGTTCTCAATAAGTGTGAACCGGATCAATATCGGGTCTACGATAGGAAAACTTGATATGGAAGCTATATATAAAGGTTAAGGTCTTTTGCAATTGTTCATATCATTCGAAAGTATAAGAATTCATTGACTCGTTAAGAGAGCTTACATTTTGATAAAACTGTAGAAGACGTAAACTGCATTCTAGTTAACAATTTCCGTGAAGACGGCGATAGATTCGCACTTTTTTCAGTTTCAAAAAGCTCGTTTGAAATTATGGAACCAAAATCGTGTATTTTTTTTGCATTTCTTCATTTATTGCCCTTTCACGTCCGATCCGAGATATGTAACTAAGGTATCGTTACGTGGTATCAGAGCGGTGACATGATCGGGTGATTAAAAACGAAGATTTTATGATTTTTTTCTCCATAAGTTTTTTAAAGAGTTAACTTCTGTTTCTCAATTTTTTGTTGCTTTTTATTGCATGAAATTGGTATAAATGTGTTTAGCCTTGAAAACGGGTTGAAAAGAGTTCGAGAGAGCGAAATTTTGACTCGAAACTCGCCAAAAATTGCCATTTTCCAGCGAGGGTGCGCCTCATCGTCAGGCGCCAAGAGAACAATGGCACGACAGGCGCATCTGCCTTGTGTTACACGCACCAGACACATGAAGAAATAAAGACCAAACAGGTGTCTGTGCGTGCGTCGCACACGCTAACGTCGATAGGTGCGTCTGTGTGACGCGCTTGTGCTCGAGCGTGCCTGACACGAGCCACTCGAGCTGACGCGTCGGCTGTCGTCAGCCATACATAATTGCTACAGTAAAAAAATGCACAAAAAAAACCAAATTTCATATTCCTGTAAGGGTGTCCCAGGATATTTTGGGTTAGTTTTTAGGCTCGGGAAGTTCATAAAGTAAAATTTTCCATTTTTCTATATTTATTACATTAGTAATATATTAAAGTTTAACTCCAAAAAATGAATTAAGGAGCTCTAAATCTGATTTCGAGTGAATTTTTATGCTTCGGATATCACATAAGGGGGATACTTCAAGTTTTCGTATCTCGAGTCTCATGCTCAGTATTCGAGATTGCATGATAGTCACTTGGAAAAGGATTTTAAGACATTCTGAAGCCTTTTTGAGTGAATTTTCGTGCAAATTAACTTCCATAAGGGAGATACATGAGGTTATAGTGTCTCGGGTGGTAGGTTCAATGTTCGGTGATGCACAATAGTCACTCTACTGATATTTTTCCTTTACTAGAGTCTCAAATAAAGTTTTTAAAGAATGTCTTCAGCATGAGTATGTGACAATAAGACTGTGCATTCAGCTTTTTGCATTTATTAATGTTACATTGTTACATACCATATGCCCATAAAGAATGTAAGAATAACATAAAAATATATCTCTTGTGTTTATGGACTTTTTGAGTGCTGATGAGAATGTAGTTACCAAAGTGGCCTTTCAAGTTAGTATTTTGAATTCTTCTACTTGCATGTTGGGTAATGTCTCTGATTTTATGTTTAGTTATTCTACTCTAAGGCGTTGTCCTTACATAACATTTTGAGATGGAGGAAGTTGTTGCTCAAGTGATCTATTCGCTCAAATGTGATAGTGTCATGAGAGTTGATGGTTTGTACTCGTATCGCTTTTATGTAAAGGTCTAGTTACATATATTATGTATTCAGCTCATAGGTGTTTCATAATATGTGTGACCGAATTTTCATTAAAGATACCATTTAATGGCTTTGAGTATTGTTATTATCCTACATTTGTGTTAATTTAAACATTATTATTTTGCAGTCACCTTTTTGGTCAACAATATCAATGTCATCATTGAAACCCTAACCGATTTCAATACGAAGAAGTGGGTAGAGAATATATTGAATGCTATGGAGATAACTGAGGTTGATATGGCCATACGGATGGATAGCTCATCTCCACCTACATCCATGAGCTCGAGAGCTCACAAAGCAGCCTATGAAGCCTGGAATCGGTCTAACAGATTATGTTTTATGACCATTAAGAGATCCATACTTGACCGTCTGCTTAGTGGACTTCCGGACATAGACATAGCGAAGGAATTTCTTAATAATGTCTCCCAGAATTACACGGTCTCACCTAACGTTGAGATATGTGTCTTGATGAAAAAATTATTCTTCATAAGGTATACAGGAGAAAAAGGAGTAATATAATACATATCAAGAATGATTCATCTTCATAGTAAACTGAAGATGTTGAATATTCCTCTTCTTGATGTCTTCATAGTTTACCAGGCTCTGAATACACTCCCTCTAGAGTTTAGTAATCGGGTGATGACATATTATTTGCTGGATGAGGAATGGGATTTTAATGCTTTGATTGCCCGTTACATTTTTAAGGAGGAGAAATTCAAGATTGTTACTACTACAACCCTCGAAGCAACTAAAGAGAAGGCAAAGATGAAACCCGCTAAGATCAAAGATAGAAAATCAAAATTGTCTCCACATGCCGACGCTGGTCAATCTAGTATTGGTAAAGGTCCTAGGGACATAACGAAGCTAGCATTATGAGGCCTAGAAGGAAGGACTGTGACTATCAAGTAACTCCTTCACTTTTTAATTTATGAATCTAATTTGCGATAGTCACATTAAGTTCTTGGTGGGTATATAATGAAGCATCTGATCAACGTGTTTCTACATTACAGGGGTTCATATCCAAGATAAAGTCAAATAAAAAAAAAGAGAAACTGATGGTTCACAATAATGAAGAAGTCGAAGTACTATTTATAGGGAATATATGTACTGAACCTCAGTGCAAGGTTCATCTTGATTTTTACACGACATATTTTATATGTGATCTTTTTATCAAATTTGGATAAAGAAAGTTAAGGTTTTGTACTTAATACTTCTGTTGTTTAATGCAAAATATAATGGCACAATTTTTTTGTCATATGGTTTATATAGATTGTATCTTACCTCGAATTAAATATATGTTTCTTCGTATCTTACCAAACAAGTCAAGAAGGAATAACCCTAATGAATGAAAAGTCATACATAAATTGTGGATTTAAAAGAGATGAAATTTTAAAAAAAAGGAACATTTTGAGAATTTCACTGCTGATTTGTGTCATAATTATAGAATTCATTATTATATATCTAACAGGAAGAAATTTAATAACCATGTATATTAATTAAGGCTCTTCCGCCACCCACTCCGGCGTGTGACGACAAATTTCAAGCAAAGACCGAACATGTGGTGGCTCTATCGACTGGTTGGTACTTGGTACACAGGAGAGTCAAGGTGTGGGAAGATGATAAGGATCATTGCAAGCAATTGGACGAGTATGATTCGAAAGCCGGCTGCGACGACGAGCATGCAGGGCAACCACCTTTCCGTACCAATATCGTATACTGGTCTGATGTGATTTGTTAGGCTTTGAGATTAAACAACAACTTAGGTGTTGTAGATGTCATCTGGTCTTTGGCTTAGCCGCTAAGTGCTAGCAGCGACAATCTCCATGGAATATTATAAAGGATAGTCAGATTAACTTCGATTAGGAAAATTTTTCTTAAAAATTACAAAACTTTGCATTCTATTTTTCAGTACAGTTAGACTTAGATCGCATGAGTTTGCAATAACTAATCGGCTTATTATGGATTCATCAACTAATTATATCGTAACGGCGGTATATATGTATGAGTGAAATACAACTCTGTCTATCTTTTAATTTTTATTACTGTCTTTTATTTCTTTATTATTTTCTTAAGAATTTACCGAGCTCAATGACATTCCTGGAGAGCCAGCTGTTAACAGTGTATCTGTGAAAGGGGTAGTATAAAAAAAAGACATTATCTTAATGATCGTGATCATTATTGCTACTGGTGTTTAAGATTCTCTATGTATATCATAAATTATTGGTTAGTATCAATAATAATTTGATGGCTCCCTAAATGTGTACAAGTTTCAATTTGTAACACCATAATTTACGAATTCCATCTTGCAATGTGAAACAAATATGTGGTTGTTCCCACAATTACTTGGAAAGGATACACCAATAATGTCTTCTTAGAAGCAACAAATAGGACAGCGTTCCAAAGAACTGGAGTTTAGGTGGATGATATACGTCTACTGGCACATAACCACTGCCTCGGGGCCTCAAGATCATCATCTGTAACTGTTGGCACATGCCAACTACCATTTTCTGATTCCTGTATTAGCAACAACAGCAGTGACACAGATTAAGCAACTATTTTTCAATGATTGAACCGTAATCACAATGTCAACAGTTGGTTGATCATCTCACCTGAATAACAATTGAGTAAGGGGGAGGCATTCGTAGGGTAAGGCCATCTTTTGACACGGACAGTCGCACCTGTAAAATTAAATTTTGACAATATGGCATTATTATTCATGCCTTACAGGTACAAATACGCTTGGTATAGTTTTCAAAATTAGCTTCTATTTTAGAAATTCAGTTTATCGAGCAAAATTTGAAGAAAAGATATTCTCAAGCAACTTCAAAGGACAGCAACAACAAGAATTCTCTGCCCGTACTGAAAATATAATAGGACAATCTTCTCGGTTATTTTGAGACAAATCAATTATGGTATTCAAAACTACTAATATTGAAACCAAAACAATGCTAGTAGCTAGCGAAACAACTTTCTCTTAATTTCTATTTCTTGCTTATTTTTGCTACTTGTAGAGTTTGTCCTACATCAATATTACACTTGAACCCAAAACTATAAAGTGTTCCAACCAAAGCAAGGAAAAAAGAAAAAGGGCCACTCAATGAGACCAACTGTGGTTCAGAAAATCCTCGGTGGCAGACCACAGAGAGCTCAGGAAAACCTTTTACATTAAACCAGAAATCAACTATAACAAAGGTAGCCAAGCACCGGGACATAATGATTTGAAATGGACTTTTCTTTAGAGTAGAAGTGCAAGCTATAAATAGGTCTGTAATTTTTATGTTACTGATAGCTTAAAAAAATAAATAGAACACTTGTATCAAGAGAATCAGAAGGAAATAAATCAGATCATAGACAACAAGACACACATATCCAATCTACGGTTGTCAAAGTACCTGGTGTTTTTCCTTCCATCTTGGGAAAAAAGAAGTCCCCAGTAGCTGGAACAAGTGATCCCTCATCTCATCATTTGTCAGCAATAAACACTTGCAACTAACAGCAGCATAAAGCCAGTACCTAAAGCAAACATGAACGTAAGTTTAAGAAACAACGAGGTCACCTATAATAGTTAATAAATCATGGAGCAACATATACCAATGCAACAGAAATAAATTGGCATAACTGATCATTAGGTTTGTACAGTGCAAAATTGTTACAATTTGGTAAGTCTTTTTCGTTATTAATTTTAGAATTTTAATATTTATTAGCCAGCAAAACATACGGTTTTAATAACTTACCAATCATCATTTGAACCAGGAGGAGTAGCATAAAGTGCACCAGACTTCTTCCAGTACTCTAGCAACTTCTTGTTATTAGGATGCTGAGCAGGACCTCTAGATGAACGGCTGCTGTGCAAAATAATAAGTGGCAATCTCTTGGATGGACTCATTTGACGTAATTTCTTTACAACATTATTAAGCTACACCATAAAGCACCATCAAGGTCTTATGTTTGCTTTAGATAAACAAATCACTGTAGTCAAACAAAACTTACCTGATTGAAGCTAAACTCACGTTGGTTAACAAGGCTCACATTGGCACCGTCGACAACTGCATCAAATGGACCATGGCGTTGGAGCCACTCCTAAATGATTTCACTTTCTCAGTCAAGATGCTACTAATCAATAGCTAAGCATTGCTTGCCAAAACAGAAAAGAAAGAACAAGTATCAATCACTTAAATATCTAGTTAACGAAACAACAAGATTAGAATAGATTATGTCTTATTACGGCATTTAATTAAAGTTACTGGGCCTATTTAGAGAATTCTTAAGATGTTAACTTTTTAAGCATCAAGTCATATCAATCCAAAAGTGATATTTATTTAAGCATCAAGTCATGTTGATCCAAAAGTCATATTTAAGGGGAAATGAAAAGACAGATTCTAGGAAAAGTCAATTGACATTGTTCACTCTGTAACTTTGAATAGTGTTTTTCTGTGGCAAAAGTTTGCATAAATTGAAGAAAGAGAAATAGAAACTACCAAGTTGAGGAGGAAAAGGGTCAAAAGATCCACTCATGAGTATCATCAAATCAAAATATTATATGCTGGAGAAACAAGGAACTGAAATTGCACCTTGAACTTAACAAAATCATTCTTGGCCTCTTTATTGATAGCCAATTCAGCTAATGAACTAGCAAAGTTTTCCGTCTCTCTTGGGTCAATATCAATACAAACAAGCTTTTCACCACAACAATGACAAACACCAGCCTCGTCCATTTGAGTCCTTTCAACTCTCCACTGCCCCCTTCCCAACCACCCATATCCATGCCACCCTCCACCTCCCCTCTTAATTCCTTCCCCTACCTTGCCCATGTCCCAATTCTCCTCTCCAGTTTTTGCAGCATCTTCAGACTTAAACCAGTCCTCAATAATGGCTAAAGTTGATTCTTTAACTTGTCTGACTGTTGCACGCAAGCGCTGCAGCATCTCATACACCTTGTCTGGTTTCTTTTGGTCAACACTGACTTTCAAAAGAGCAGACAGTTCAGGCTCTTCAGGTATCACCCCTGAGTCAACCATATGTGCATCAACATCATAAGCTCTATCAGCCAATCCCAGCTTGCAAAAGACAAACAGGGCTGGTCCATAAGACCTTAATTTTGGAAGGATATCAAAACTTTTCATCTGCTTAACTAAATCAAACGCCATTTCTGGATCCTCCTTTAAAACAGCCAACCTTGCCACATTTGTAAAAGTTGATTCATTTGGAGCAACTTCGTCCATAACCATTTGCTGGTAGATCTCAAATCCCCTTTTTATACCTAAATTAGAAGCATTTTCATGATCCTTGTCCCCATTCTCTTCTGTTGAAGAACCAGAAAAGGCACACAAATACAGAAGCACATTATAGTGATGCTGATTGAGCTGTACTCCTCTTTCCCTTGCTTCATCATACAAGCGAAGGGCTTCAACAAGGTCACCATGCTTTGAGCATGTATCTAGTTTAAATCTAAGTATCCCTTCAGGTGAATCCCGACGGGCTTTCTTCTTTGATTTATTAGAAATTGTACTGGCAACCAGAGTAGAGGGTTGATGAATTGATGACATTGCAGATAAAGACAAGATGCAAAATCTGGCCTTTCTATCCACTAGCAGAGAATGCACTCGGATATGTTGAATAGGCTTGACGAATACGTAAGTTGAGTAATGGAGAAGTGGATATCGAGAAAGGTTATAGTTTTGAAGTCTTAACACCATTCTGTGTAGCATCATTTAAAGGAGCTGATATTCCTGGTTCCGTTTGTAAAAGCAAGAAAGTCCAAGTCTTCAAAGTTGGATCTAATTCATCTGCAGGCAATAAGAATACTTTAGACGAAAACCAATAATTTCAAACAGCTAGGGATATGAAAAGAAAGTCTCACTTTGTCATTCCCGAAGTCATCAAATTTCTCATTTAAATGCATAAATCACCATCATTAGTAGGAATCTGATGTCCTCTTATGGGAGAAATCATTCAAAACCTGAAGTGTAATGAAATGAAAAGGAATCTTATGATTCTAATCAGAGAAAAGAAAAAGAAAATAAGTGAAAAGGTAGTTTATTTATTGATACTTTTCCCTTTACTAGCTCCTGAACCGACTCAGAGACCGAGACACAAAATCGACAGTGTCTATGTTGAGACACTATGCATTGTGCATCAAAGAATACGTAAGGGCTGTGCATAACGACATTGAACCTAAAGCAGCTATGGCATAGGTTGCAAACAACTGCTTTTTCAAAACTCATCCATATTATCTAAAATTCAGCAATCCAACAATTGGCCATCAGAAGCATTTGGGTTTAATATGACCTAGAAAAAGAAAGAACTTATCTAGTCCCAAGTAGCATGTATTGTCAATCCAAGCAAAAAATGCATGACACTTGTTCGATAAAATGCCCCAACAAAGTATAAAATTTAAACTTCCACTCTTCACAAAGGGACACACAGAATCAATCATTTCTTCATAAATACTATTCATAGAACCATAGACAATAGCTACAAGTAAATAGAAATAACAAAAGAAATGCGAAACTCTTGTGAACATCCAAAACAGGTAAGAATCTTACGCAGCAAATTAACATTATTCTATACAAAAATTTGGAATACAAAGCAAACTGCATAGCTCTGAACTTGAAAACAAAAAGGCTATACGTTATTTGTGTAACGACGACACCAAACAATTGAAGGCTACAAAATGTAGTTAAGAAAGATAAGTTTTGATGAAAGCTTTCTGCCAACTTGCAGAACGCCACTCATAAACAGAGTCGAAGAAGCTCTCTCTCTCTAGACGCGGTTACAAACGGCCCAAATCCTTTCCTCCCATCTTTATCTCTCATTTACAGTCATCGAACGACGTCGCGGCGGATTTGCTTTTTTCCAAGAAGGGAACATTGTTGGGGATAGTTTTTCTAAAGTCCTCGTATTTTAAAGTGATATTTTAGTTCTCTTTATACTAATTTTTTTGTCTTGAAAGCAATCCCATAATTTGTACTATATAACTATTTCTTTAAGAATCATAATATGCTTTAAATATCTAAATTGTATGAATCATCCAAGAAATGGACTTTTTTATATCAAAAGGATAATTAAATGAAACATTAAGACGCTAGATTGGGAAAGGAGACCCCGAGACATCCTTTGAGAGGACGGAAAGACAGCCCATAGGCAGGTTTTGGAACAAATGAAAACATGATTGATGAATTCTATAATTTATTGAGAATAGGTAAATGAGTCAAGTATTATTGTTTTTTAGCAATGTTTTAATGATCATACCATAATTTAAACCATTAAGACAAAAGGTTTAAAGTTTAAAAGATTTAATCATTATTAGACTATTGAATAATTTAAAATAAGATTAAAAAAATTGTCCTTAGTTTAAAAACTAATTTAAAAGAGAGACTATTAAATGAAAACTCGTTGGTTCAATTTGGTTTATAAAAATCAATTACTTTACGAGAATTGATTGATATAATTATAAACTAATTGATTTTTAACAACAAGAGTTATTAAAATAAATAAAACTAAAAAGTTAAAAATCGCACTAAAAAGTTGGCTAGTTCAATATTTTTACAGTTGAATCGTTTGAACTTTGGTTTTTTAATCGTAGCTTTTTAGGGAATAATATAGTTTAACAAAAAAGAAATAATGAAAATTTTATTAATTTTTAGTCAATTACATAATTCAAAAGAGAATGATATATGTTAGAAAAAGTTAATCACATAATTACTAAATTATCAATGTACATTAATAAATGATTTATAATAACATAAATAATTTAAATAATATTAATTATTAAAATAATAATTTCTAATTTTTTAAATGAAATTCTTTGTTTCATAAAAAAAATACAAGAACAACAGTTAACAAATGCTTCTAAAAATTACAATTAAATAGGAATGAATTATTAAATCTTAATTAAGATAACTATTATATATTTAATATACCTTAAAAACAACTATATGTTTTATATTAAATTGTGAAAATCGTGTAATTTCTTTTGTCTTTTGTTGTTTATGAAATAACAAAAGTAATACTATACATGTATTGTATTAAGTTTTTTTGTGTTAATATTAATAGAAATTATAGTTGTCATTTTATAAATAAAATCTTAAGTACATGTAACATTACTTAATATTACTGAAAGGAAGATAGATAAGGAAATATTTACAATTCTTTTGAAGGTATATTCTTGTGATTTGGTACAAATGTGAAACTTGATCAAATATTCTATTTAAAATTTTAAATTGATCTGAAGTTTAAAATTATAACAAGAACCTTAGGGCATAAGTGAGATGGTAAGGGGCTCTCTTAGTTTAAGTGGGGTCGCGGGTTTGAACCGCCCTCATGTATGTAGTAGTTTAAAACTTAGGACCAAAGTTTTACGTCCCGCAAGGGACCTATCCTGCTCAAGCGGAGATTAATCTTAGAATAGATGGCTTAAAAATATCTTTCCACAATTGGGAGCCTCGGAGCTCAGATCTTTTGTCTAATTTTATGATGTCATATTCTGTCTCATGAATCTTAACCATTTATTTATGTGAGTCCCGTGTGGGTCTTGCATAAATAAATATGAAACTCGCATAAATGAATAGCTGAGATTTATGGGACAAAATAAAACACTATAAAACTGTAAAACTGATACAACTGGATGAAAGCTTGTTGCTAATAAACACGAAGTAATGTCAAGGTAGTGGATTCCCTACATACTGCGTAAATTCTCGTAAAAATGGTTTAGAAACACTAGACTTCTAGTCATACGATGTAATGCATAAACTTAATGTTAAAGCTGAAGAAGCGAGAGGAGGAAGAGAACAATAAACTGAAGTGGCTCCGATACTGATGAAATAGGCCGGAGTTTTGCAGAATAACGGAAATATATATATATACCTATATTTTCGGACCTAAAATTGATCTACTTCATTTAAGCATTTGTGGCCATCGTTCTCCTTACTTTTCTCTCCACCACCTAAATTTGTGATTGGTTTGGTAGCCAGACATTTTAGTCTTATTAATAATACTACGTTTTTTAACCTTCCCTACATATTTCACAGACAAATTTGCAAGTTACAAGAGAAGCAAGATCGAAAATGTTCTGCAAGAAAGCTACTTGCGTCCTGTCGATGATAATGTTGGTGGGGTTTGCTCATTTTAGAGTTGGAGACGCTATAAATGATTTGGCACAAACATGCGTGCCTGTGTGCATGCAAGAATACGGTGCGACCATTCTTAAGTGTGAGGAGAGCTGTCAGGTTGCGAGCATCGTTGTTCTAAGAAATCCAAGCTTTAGGTTAGTGGTTGGAGTTCCAGACGGAATGACTTTCAGAAAATTGCTGTAGTTGATGTACAAAATACTTATGAAAGCGTTGCAGATAAGCAACTTTGTCTTTTCAATTTACCAAATTTAGTTTTAAAGTCAACTTTGATTTCTCTTTGTCATAGCAGATTCTTTCCGCTTCCGCAGAAGTATCGCTCTTTAATTATCATAGTAGATGAATCCAAAGAGATAAAGGACTCATTTCCGGGATAACTAATGATATTTCTCATGATAAGTCAAAAATTTCTGGATTAACGTATCAAATAATCGGAATTAATCCCTTGCACTTCTTGATGAAAAATAAAAAGCCGAAAAGTACCATAACTGGGTTTGAGGAAACCATCTTTATGTGTTAATCCATTGTAATTATACATCACAGACTTACACAAGACGGATTATATTATATACTGCCATACCTCGATCCCAAACTATAGATATCAGCATACTACAACTCATTTATGACCAAGAGAGGGAGATTATGAAACTGGGCTCTCTCCAACTCCCTTATGTATACTAGAAAGAGCATATATTTGGTATAGTAAACGTTATTTATGTACACATATATATGATCGACGTATATCTGCGGAACAACAGTTAATTATTGGCACCAGATGGATATTGTCCCCTTGGAATTTTATGGTGGCCACTGTCTACCTCCGAGTTTGGATGTTTGAATTCATCATCATCGTCCTCCAGTGGTTTTTCAAGTATCTTACGTTCATGACTTTGAAACCCTATAACGTTGCTACTCGCAGCAGAGCTAAAGCTGACGGTAAGCATTAGCAGTAGAGCCAGTGTGAGGAGCTTCATCGTTCTTGCACTAGTACTTTATAGGTTATCTACTGCAAGTAAAACTGAAGAGCAAAAGTATAAGTTACAGAACTGATATTACTAAATACAAAATCCCTTGAACAAGAAAGAAGGAGATGGAAGTTCATGTGAACATTAGTAGACAAATGCTTACCAAAGGTATTGAAGGGTTTTGATGGATGATGGAGGTGACAAAATGGAGCTGTTTATATAGAGGCGTAGAAGATGTAACACTGACGTTTAAAATATATAATAATGAGAAGGTTCAGTATTTACGTCTAGATCTTCAGGTTGATCCCTTACACCAGTAATTAATCCCTGCACATAATAAGTTGAGTTAGTGTGTTTGTTGGAACAGGTGTAGGATGATTTGGAGAAGGAAGGGTACACACATATATTGTTCGAATTGGTGTTGTAACCCAAAAAAAAAGTAAAATCTAAATTGTGCAATTGACGATATTAAAAGATTGTCCTGATTAGAGTGAGAATTTCTGTATAATATTATGATGTTTTATTTTATTCTATAAATTTTAGCTATTTATTTATATAAATTTTGTATTTATTTATGTGAGACTCATATAAAATTTATATAAATAAATAAATAAAATTTATAAAATAAAATAAAATATCGTAATATTAAACAAAAAGATTTGAAGCAGTAATGATCCCTTGAATTTTTGGGAAAAAAATGATGGGTGGGAAAGAAAATTCATTGAGCATATTGGTGAATGATAGGGTTTAGAGAAATGTGCCATCATTAATGGCACTACAACAAATAGGGAAAGTCCACCCTTGATAGTATAGGTATAGTCTGATGAAATTGGCTAACCGTAGTGATTTATAGGACCCTGTTACACCATATAAATGTGACACTTATCGTTTGATGCTGCAATATTAACCATTCAGTTCCACAAGGTAATGACTAATAGGTTGTCCCCACTAAATTTAGAATGTTGAAAAGACTATAGATTAAGAACTTCCACAAACTTTGAGTTTTTCTCCATAAACGGTTCCATGATTCAATATGCAAAGGTTATTTAAGATTAAAATTTTAAATTTTAGTGAGTCGGGAGTTTGAATAAGATACTATTTTCAATTTGAAATGGAACTTTAAAATATTACTTGTAATGTAATTAGATATTTAATTTCTTATTTTATAAATTATTACAAATTTATTTGTATTTAATGATTTATACTCTAAAGATGTGCGTGTGAGCATTGTTTTGAAAACTGGACCGGATTAGTCGATTTAACCGGTGTCTCATCGGCTATCCGGTCTGATTCACTTTTAAAAACTGATTTTTAATTGAACCAATGAGAACTGGTCGAACCGGTCCGATTCGACCACTGATTCAATGAATTTTTTATTTTTTAATATTTTTATATTATTTGATATATTTTTATATTTTTTAATATTACTAATATTATATATAATTAAATATAACTATTACATAATTATGACGTCACACAGATTCAACCGATTAATGATCAATAAAGCCTCCAATTAAATATTCGATCCAGGTTTCAAAACCTCGCCTGAGGGAGAAACAATAGGTTTTAGGTAATATGGATAGACTTCTACTCTACATTCAAAATTAATTTAACGGTCACCTCATTCCTGATGTGCGAATAAATCAAACTCACGTAGCATTGAATTATGCGGTTGTATTCAATCACACATTTTTTTAATCTTGTTAATGCAAATTTACTGTGAAATCCTTATCTAAATAATTACATTCTTCGCTGTAATTATACAAGATGGTGAATCTTTCCGCTGAGTCCATAGTCCATATTCGGAGGTATTAATTATAACCAATAACTCATAGCAGGTTCATTAGTGTTTAAGAATTTAATTATTAGTGCTTATGCTCGGTAACTATGGTTTTCTTAAAATAATAATAAAAGCTTACAAACTATGTACGTGGAAAATATTGTTGTTTCACCAAAACATATATATAGCAATGATACAACTTAGAAAAAGAAAGATTATGGAAACTAAACTAAGAGGACAATTAAATAAAATTTGGAAAAATTAAGGTGAAATTCAATTTAAAATCATGTTGACAGGTAGTAAATTAACACGTATTTTCAAAGCCAATAATATTTTCTAGTACTTTCTTTATATGGGTTTAATTATTTTCTGTTTAGAAAATAAATTAATCACAATATTCATATAATGATTTACGTTAATCATTAGGTTCTTTGTATATAAACTATTCTTTTTTAAAATAAATCAAGTGTAAGCCTTTGCTAAATTTTCACGTAGAATAAAATAGGGAATAATTTAGAAATTTAGACTACAAAATTACGTAATATTGTTAAATAATTCCTTAAGTTCCTAAAAGTCAAATGTTTTCAATTTTTATAAATAAGAAAATTTTATATTTGACCTCAACACTGTAACATCTTATCTTCCGGTTACACTCATCCTTTTTTTTTTTTTAAGGTGAATTGAAAGAAGATGCATTAATTCTCAAAAAAGAGTATACAAAGCCTCTACCTGGTAAAGACTAACCAGGACAAACTAGTCTTGGAAAACAACTAGACTGGTACACGATCCTTAACTTTGACGACGGAAGGGAACACTTTATCAAGCCCAAACTTTTAGGGCTAATTATAGTTATCATCATTTGACTGTTAGATTCCAAACATCCTCTCCATTTCGATCTGGACTCGAGTCAGCGCCATGTCCAGTTGATATTATAAGCTTTTCTAATAACATTTTGCATAATCAAGGCCTTCCGTTTATTGTCCCTTATACCACTCCCACATCCTTCCCGATTTTTCCCAGTAGAAAGGGGGGAGTTTTTTTTTTGGGTAAAAAGTAATTGGGAGTTGCAAACTGACATTTTGCACTAATTATTATATAAAATTCAGATTTCCCAGGAGTTTAATGCTCTTTAAAATAAGGGTTTTATAGTTATATTTATTACCGAGCCAAGAGTACTGGTTTGAGGATGATAAACCATATTTGTTGTTCATCGAATCAAGAAGCTAATGGGTATGATGTCTCACTCTCACCGAATATCTACTTCCCTTTAATGAGTTTGGCATGCCACCATGCAAACATTTCAATATTACAGATTTCGATGGTAGATATACAAATATAGCGAATTAAAGAACTAGGGCAAGGGAAAAAGAAATCCTAAAAATCGTAATAAGATCATCGTGTATAGCCATGGCGTACGATATATTGTTCTTCTCATACGTAAACCAAATACAGATGACACGGATTACATTATACACTTGATTAAGAAGGTAAAACTTGATAAGGGCATAATATCATCAACACACCGAACACACATATATAAGCAGTTTTTGCGTATAGTTGGTATATATACGAGGTGATTATACATAGTAAGGATTCATATAAGAGAAACAAATTTAGCCGCTTCCACCATCTCCACCATTATTGCCTCCTACGTTGTTATAGTCCTGCCTAGGGATGTAGTGGTGATTATTCACACTGGTTGAAGGGTACTCACCAGGATTCACATTCATGATTCACCTGCTCATCTCCTTCAGGGTTCTGCTGCTTCTCCTCATGCATGTTATTATTACCCATGAAGCTCTTCCTACTCGCGGCAAAGCAAGAGCTGAGCATCATAAAGGCAAGAAGAAGCCACAGAAGTTTCATGGTTAAATTCATTCATAATCCAAAAGAGTTTGTCACAGATAGAGCAAAGAGTTGGCATCTCTTGAGCCTATTATTCTACTCCGGAGTGGCGTGCTAGGGTTGCGTTTCAGAATAATTTTACAAAACATTTAAATTACTTATGGGGTCAGCACCAAATGAGGCAAAATTAAGTGGGGTGACCATTTATAATAATTTAAGTTGTTTCTGACCAATTAAAGTGACGCCATGTCGAGATTATTACGTCCATATTAGCTCTGTAAATAGGGAAAACACTTGAGTGTTGGATTTAGGTGAAATGTAAAGTCAAAGAAGCACGATGTGTTTGAGTGCTTATTCTGTTGCCTCATGATGTAAAACCAATTTGTCTTTGAGGTATTCTTCACTTATCTGTACCGCTTCAGTCCTAATGAATGGTTATCCAATTTAGATGAGACATTCGGAAGCCCTGGACATTTGATACCTAGTGTTCGTCGCTAATGAATCAGTGTGTATTGCGTTTTATCTCTACTGAAATTTTAGATAATTCTTATAAAAATAAGATAAAACAGAGAGAAGGATGATCACATCATCATCACATCCAGTCGCAGTGAAACAGAGTCTAGAGAGTTCTGATAGTACGCAACCTTTTTTCTACATAATAGAAAGACTATTTCTAGTAGACCCACGTGTAGATGTAATATGCAAAGTAATGATGCAGGATACGAACCAAAAAAGTTGAGTAAATAGAATGTCAATAACAGACGAAGACATACTTAAAGCATAATTCGATCTGACAGTACCTTACACCTTGTAAAGACCTTACCCTTTTCACTGAGCTGCTCTTAGGAGAAGACACATCCTACATTTTAGGCATCCATTGCGGGAATCCTTCCCTAATTGTGGATGAACAATGTAATACGTGAGTCGTTTACTCTTATTCAATCACGTCAGACTTTTCTATTTCTAGCAACTACCTCTGTGAAGCTCAACTCTGACATATCTTTGTTAATCACTTCCCTCTAGATCTTGTAAGGCCTTCCTCTCTTCCACTTATAGCCACTCAAGTCTATTATCTCACCGTGTCGTACCGGAACATCAGAGGGCATCCTGTGAATATGTCCAAATTACCTAAGTTGTCTCTCTCAACTTGTCTACAATACTTGCTACCTGTAGTCTCTCTCTCACAACCGGATTTCGTACCCTATCATTTATAGTAATGCCACACATTTATCTAAGCATACACATTTCTGCGACTACCAACTATCTCGTGTGTCTACGCTTAGTCAACCAACATTCTGCCCCATAAAACAAGGTGGGCCGAATGGTTATTTTATTGAACTTCCTTTCACGTTTTCCGGTTGACCATTTATCAAATAGTTGTCCTTTTCGTATCGCATATTCGCATATAAAAGAGAGTTCCTTCCACTTATACACAATATCAAATTTTAAGGAAAAACAAAGAATTAGGATCATGAGCTGAGGTTAATCAAACATTTCCTTCTTCAATTCTTTAGATTTACGACTTTAGAATCAATTTTAAATATTATTTTACATAGAGAAACATTTTAGATAAGACACCATTTACAGTTAAATGGTAAGTAAGTAAAACTTGTTGAGACTTATTACGAAATTGGATTTTTTAAAATAATAAATAAAACTATAACACGTACGTTATAAGTATTGGCATTGTATAGAATTTAGGGAAAGAAATTATTAACGTCATCATGACTGAGTGGGGTGAGATTATTACCAGGCACCAGTGGAACAAATTCAGTATCTAATTATTGTAGTTGGTTGTGATGTACTACCTGGATTTATATTGTTATCTGATTGTCCTTATCTCCTTTGCCAGTGTTTAACCATGACCAGTGACTTCTTTTCCTTTTTCTTAGAAATGTCTAAAAATTAATAATTAAAAAATTTAATTAGTTCGGTTAGTTTAATTATAAAAATTTTAAAATTTTCAACTTTTTGAATTGATTTTTAATTTTTTTGGTTTGATTTACTTTAATAACTTTTATTGTTAAAAATTAATCGTTTATTAATTAATTGATCAGTTTTTGTAAATTAATAAGTTCTCATAAACTAAATTAAATCAATTAAGTTTTATTTAATAATTTTTAATTAAATTTTAAATTATTTGATAATAAGAACAATCTTTCAATCATATTTAAATTCTTCAATTTTATTTAATCTTTAACTCATTTTATAACGATCTAATACCGATTGAACCATTTAAACCTTAAACCGTAAACCTTTTGTTTTGTTAGTTTAATTTTTGTTCCGATTTTTAAAATATTGCTAATAACTTTTATCACCTGTGTTATTTAAAATTTTGTAATTAATAAAATAAGATTAGGATTTTGTATGGTATGATTATTTTTAAAATTAAAATTTTGCATTTTTGATAGGACAATAGATATATTATGCGATTGTAATTTGTATTTTTAACTATATTTTTATGATTTTTAATTTTTTGAATGTATTTCTATTAAAAAATAATATTATATATACATATGTACGGAAATATGTAGTAAAAAACATTTAGGACTCAATAATAAAATATACTTTGGAAAATCTTTCAAAATTTTAAAGTTAAATATATCAAATTAGAGGTTGAAATTAGTTTTAAATGCTATACATTGAAATGTTATGCAACTTGAAAGAAGGTCCATGTAGCCTCAAAACGGACCTAGGGCTAGCCCACTTCATGCCCGGGTAGCTTATCTTTTATTCTTATTATCATGTCATATGCTACTTTGAGATTTCAATCTAGAACCCTTGGCTTATTATTATATTCAAGGTCAACCAACAACGAGGAAAATGCATTACATGCTTTGAAGAAAGGTTCGTTGGTTCCGAATGATCCTCCTAATGAGTATCAAAATTTTTCTAGAGGTGTGACTATAATCAACTTATCCATGATGCAGCGTTTTACCTAGAAAGTTGAGGCAAGCCGCCGCAGGGTGTTTTTCAAGCAAAGGACAACGAACAACGTCAAATCATGAGACCTATGGCAGTATATATTTGAAAAGCATCCAACGTGACATCTTGGATGAAGTAATCTAAGGTTTTAATTAGAAACTTATTACTTTTCAATAAGAAATCATCGAGATTTTACTTAGTCAATATTTTCTGTCTTTTATATTATGTCCTTATTTTATTTTATAAATCTTAACTATTTATTTATGTGAATCTCGTATAAATAAATGATTAAAATTTATAAACAAGATAAGAACAGGGTAAAATAAATAGAGAATCTCGTCTCAATTTCAAGTACCTACTAGAACTTAATTGTTGATACGAAATTAATTTGCTCAGTACAAAGTGTTTAATATTGGCAAGAATCAGTACCCTTTTCCTCGAGTAATCAGAAATTACGACATTATAATAAAAGTATTTGGCCATCTACCATTTACCAACCCTTGTCATTGCATTCAAATAAATCATCAAGTTAGAAGAAAACCCGTGTTGTGATCCCATATAACTACCACCTATTTGTCAAAAGCCAACAGTAACCTGTTTGCGTATAATTATTCACACGGGTTTTTCTATGTTTCACATTGCATGTGCAGGAAAAGGAGGGTACAGAGAGATGTGTATGCTTACTTCTGCAAACTTGGAAATTTTTAACCTCTAAACATGGCGACATTTCATGCGGAACATCAACATGGAAAGCCAGAGTTAAAGATAAAAGGCCTGGCTTTGATACTTGCAACAAAACTTGGAGTTTGGGTTAGAGGACGACTCGAACAACCTGGGGGGAAAATGCGATTATGAAATCTATTTTAACGGTGCGAACTCAAGTCAATAGTAATATTACAGTAATTATATATATAAATTTGTGGTATGTAATATTATAAAATAAAATTAGAATATATTTGATAAAATAATTTACCCTCTTTCTAGTATTTGTATGTGAGATTCATGAAGAAATATTACTTTACATTAAGAGACTTCCATCAATTTTGAGACTGCAACAGGATAATATGTTTGGTTTTTTTTTATAATTTAGTCATCAAGCATGTAATCACTCTATATAAATATTATTACTATAAAATCATATAAAAGAATCAGAAACCATCGGTCAATAGTTGGCGGCACATCCAAGGATGAACCCTAGCTGTCTTAAACTCTCACAATGATGTCGTTTTTAATAAAAAAAAGTTCGATATTTTAAAAATCTCCTGCAATTCTATTGTGTGGCTTATGGAAAATTCCGTATATATAATAGTCCAAAGTGAGTGACTCTTTCTTCGAGTGTGGATTTCGTTTTTTTTTCTAGCCTTCGAATCGGCTCCTTGTCTCTGCCTGTTCCTTACTGGGACATGAGCGCTGAGGTTAATCTTTCCCTTTCTACTCCTCATCTATTGGCCACAGCTATAACTAATATGAATAGTGATGGAACAAAAGAGAGATGAGATTGTAAAAAGCACTTTCCACTCTAACAACTCCTCAATTTGAATCCAAAGGAGCAGAAAATGACATAAGACAATTTAGTGTTATTTATTTACGAATAATTTTGCAAATATAATATATACATAAGACCGAATCTCAAAGGTTCATATAATTAAATGTTAGATATTTTCTCATTTGGTGGCCAACAATTAGTTATATTTTAACAATTTTAATAACTTATCAGTTAAGTTATGTAAAATTGCTTTGGATAAAGATAATAAAGTGACCCAATAAAGGATCTAACTTAATGGGCCGAAGTTTAGAAAGAAAATGAGCTCCGATCTGTATAGACCGAACTCATATTAAGCCCGTGATGAGGAGACCTGATATAGATGTTATATATAAAAGGTTAAGGTCTCTTGTAGCTGTTGTAGCAAATGTTGAACGTACAGATAATCTAGGCCATTTAGCAGTTCACATATACAAAAAGTTACAGAAAGGCTTTAAAGCGTTGTGGTGCGTAGCTCTCGTGAAGATTTCTATAGATTCTTGCTCATTACAGCTTCAAAATGCTCCTCTAAAAGTTATGGAACTAAAATCAGGTATTTTCGCATTTCTTCATTATTTCCCTTTTACGTTTGAACCAGAATACATAACTAAGGCTTCTGTTACGTGTTACATTAATTCCTAACAGAAAATGTCCATAGAGATAAAAACCAATCACCCTTCCCCATCTTATTGTTAGAATCTAACTATGATCAAATCATGGATGCAACGGAAAACAAAATTTTTTACGGATTTCAAGTGGACCCTAATAATTGATTAACTTGAATAACACAAAAATGCGAATCATATAAGAAATCGTATCTTGTTCGAGTTCTAGTTGAAAATCTTTTGAAACTTTTTCTGATTTGTCAACCACGAGTTGTTCAAACATCCAACCTCTGATGATATCTACAGAGTAATTTCTCACTACTTTTTTAGAGGAAGAATAGAAGTGTTAGCTTCTTAACGTTATTCTTATTAATAGAAAATTAATTAGGATTTTCTAATTTTTATTAAAATTAAAATCTTTAATTATAATTAAAAATCAATTTCTAATTATAATTAAATTAATTTTAATAAAATCAAATATCTCATATTTGATCCAAAAAGTTTATCAAACTTTATAATTAAGTCCAACTTAATTAAATTAATTTTTCTTTCACAAATTACTTTTTGATGTGTGACCCATTAGGCTCCTAATATATTAACAATGATTATAAATTACAATTCTCATTCACAATTAGAATTAGATAAATTAAAACTCCTTTTAATGTATTTTTAATTCTCCAATTAAACAACTTATAATCATAGGTTAAGATTGATGTCTAGCAACATATCATGACCACCTAAATATCAAGAATGTCAAAGTGGTTTGACTTAACATGACCATGTATGATTGTGATGTATAATTTAATCCTTTCGTCATCCAATATTCAAATTAGATAGAGTATGGATATAGTGTATACTCTTTTGGTCTAATAATGTTCGTTCTTGTCAATTATTAATTGATTTATAATTAATATTTGAAAATACCTTTTGAAATGTTAATTCATCTGACTGGAGAATTTTATAAATCACTACTAATCAAGAACAGTGGAATATTCTTTGTAATTACTTTAGAGTGACAAATCTTTTATTGACTTACTCAACTATCTCCATACGGTTCTTACTGTATCCAAGTACTACTGACTGAATTATCCTAGGACAATACATAAGTAGTATCAAAATACAATAACTCTCATATGAAATACCTTGATAGTCTCAAATTTAAGGATCAATTATACAACCATCATTATGAGAAAATCTACAGACATATAAGTAATATTTCATTTGGGATTCTCATAGTCGGGTTAGTTCAGTGACTTATTATAACATGCCGTTACCCATGTTAGGGTTAGACTAGTAAATTTTGAGGCATTTATGAGAAATTAAGAAAAATTTACATGATGCATAAGTTAAGTGTGACATGCACATTTTTACACATTTATATGACTATACATGCATTCGTTGACATTTTTCGGGTATAATTGGATTGAGTTGTGATTATTGAAAAAATTTTAGAATTTGAATTTTATTTATATTGGAAATATTATTGATTAGTGAAATTGTGATATTTTTTAATTTTGGATAATTTTGGTGATTTTCATAAATTATGAAATTTTATGAAAAATAGGAAAAAGGAATCAAAGATATTTGGAGATAGTTGGATTGTAAAAATCGGAGTTAAATAAATTAGTTCAAAAGAAACTAAGTTAGAACTTAGACCTTAGGAAAGTGGCGAGTGTTACTGATTTAGAAAGTTGCTTTTATAACCTTGTAAAAGTAAGTTATAGTTATCTAAGAGTTCAAAAGGGTTGAGTAAAATGTCATAAGTGTTATGCCCAGCCACCTTCTTCGAACTTCATTTCAACACACAAAGTTTTTCATCAAAATCCTTATGAGGGATTTCTTTGCCTTTTCTTTTCCTAAACAAATCCCACCTTGCTATTTGTCTGTTCTGCTTAAGAAAGAACTGAAGCTAGTCAATTTTCACAGTGGAATGCGTGATTTTGTTTAGAGTAGCTTGAAGGTTTTGGAGTTTTCAATAAGTAAGTATTGAGAAAATCTTTTAGAATTATAGATTTATGAAATAAATTTGATGAATTCACTGTCATCTGCATGAACATGGGGTTTATGTGTATATATTCATGCGCATTGTGTTAATGGGATGAAAATATGGATATAATGTTATTTTAGTTTTGACGATTATTAATGATCAGATGATGTGGAAATGATTTTTGGAGTTTAAAATGGCAATAAAATGGTGTATAAGATGAGTGTAGGAAATGAAAGTATAAAAAGGTGATATGCTTTGTTTCTTCACTGTGCACATATGTTTATATGTATGTGCATACGTGAGTTGATGAAAGCTTTAGAGATGATCAAGAAAATGGTCTTTGAGTTGAAGAATAGTTGTAAAATGATGGCCCGAGATGAGAATGAGTGTTGAAATGGAGGTTGAGAGGAAACATAGAGATTGAGAATGAAAGTTGGAAATGCAGAAAGTTGACAGAGCATGAATAGGTTGAATATGAATTTTTGGCTTTTGATGATTTTTGATTTAAACTTGTATATTTTGGAGTAGTATAAATTTATGGTAAATGAGTTTAACGAAATGGAATAAAAAACTAGAAATAAAAATTTTAAGTGTTGGATTTGAAAGGTGGAAGTCATCTAGAAAATTTATGGGAAGGAATAACAAGAGAGTTGAATTTTTGATATGAACTTCGATGAATTTACTGTATTGATATAGGTAGATTTTGATAAAATGGTCTTCATAAAATTTATAGATATTTCTTTTATCTTTCCATTGATATAAAGCTTGTAAATTGTGGAGTTCCGAATCAAAAGTTATGGAGTTTAGAAGTTAAGATGTTGGTGAAGAAGAAGAACTGCAAAAACACCGTCGTGCTTTTGACTTTTAAGATTTTAGGTCAAATGCACCGTTGTGCATAAGCACGATGGCGACATTGAGGATTAGCAAGAAAGAACTGTCATGCATAAGCACAACACTGACTTTGAAGATTGAAGATGGATTTGCACCCTCGTGCTTTTGGGACTTTTCCTTTTTTTTGAACAACCTTCCTTCCTTTGGCCATAACTTCTTGACCTCTGAATAACTTGATTCTTAAACTATTGGATTCATAAGACATTGTTATATCTTTCCACAAAAATTTGTAACATTTTGAATTGATTTGAGAAAGATTTATTGAACGAAAGTGAGAGAATATGTTGGAATGGTATGAACTGGTGTTGTTTTACTGAACGTACTTCGTGTTTTGATTATATCTGAATCTATAGGATTCCAAATGAGACCAATTTTGATTTGGAGTAAACTATAGTAATAGAGCTATAAACCATATGAAAAAGTCGAATTTTGATTCAGTTTCTAAGATGTTCAATTTTTGGGTGGAAGTTGTACATAGTAAACTGTTTTTGAATAAGAACAGTCCGAAATTTTTTAAGTGTATATTACAAATTAATGAACTGTGATTTTGGTGTCAATAGAAATTTAAGACATTGGAGTATAACTTTCTAGAAGGAAGTGTTGTCTAATTTTTCCATTTACCTTATCAAATTTAGTATGCAAAGTTGACCCGTATATGTATTAGAAGAAAAAATCTGAAGTGGTCAATGAAGTTATGAAATGGTTTTGACATTGGTTTATTATGGTCCAAATTATAAGTACATATGGTATTAATGAGGGCTTTGATATCTAAATGATTTGTTCATAAAGATCTCGATAAAGTACCCCGAAATTGTCATTGAACATGCATTGGTTATTTTATAAGTACATGTGCATTAAGAAATACTTTTACAATTTTGCAAAAGTTTGATATTTGTAAATGTATTTTGTATGATATAGAGGAACTCATTGGATGCCAGTCGGACATTGCTGGACCATCCAGGCAATAGCATTTTGCAGCGCACTGTGAGTCAACCTAGATGATTTCGTAAGATCGATTTGTTTTGAATTGATTTAATTTATTTAAACTTCCAATATTACTGAACTTTTTGAGAATTGTTTTTGAATTCCGGACTTGAATTCCTAGGAGTTTATTAGTCGGGCATGTTTTGGAAGTGTTTTAATTTGATATGAAATCCTAAATGACTTTGATTCTCAACGAAAGTTGAACGCCGAGCTTAGGTCCGATGAATGTGAAAACTTTGTCTGAGCATTTGTATAAGATTGTGATATATGACATATTCAACATTTGATGCATTTCATAAAATGCATGCTCAGATAAAGGCGTTGTGACTTGAGGATCTAGTTTGAAGCGCTTCTACGTAGACCTTTGCTCTTTGATTTATGATTCTGCACGTAGAGTTATGCTCCATGATTCTGTTTTGACTGAGCCCTATATGCCAGCATTTGTATAAGTTTGTGATAGGTACTCGGTCACAATAATAAGAACGAATATGAGTCTCATGCATATATCATTCATATAAGACTGAAATTCATGAATGATTTGCAAAGTTGTATTGAGTGACCTTATGTTGTGCCATGTTGTGTGAGTTATGATGTTCATAATGAATATCTTTGGTATATGTGATATGTGTTTGACATCCGCTCATTGAGTTCGCAAAACTCGTAAAAATTACAATGTGACTTTTTAGGTTCGAGATAGGATACCTAGTTTCTTAGTCAGGACTTAAGAAATCTTTTGGACATAAAAATGTCTCTGAGGTTTGTCAGTTGATAGCAGAAGTGCTATAGCATTTATTTTATAATTTTGTTAGAACTTATATGAGGTTTTGTGAATATTTATATAATGGAAACAGTGTAAGAATTGTGAAGGAATACAATCAATGGTTTTAAAATTTAGTGACTTTTGAGTAAGTTAGATGATGCCATGTGTAAGTTAGACTTGCTTTTGCTCCAACATACCATTATCATAGGTTATGTTCCTAAAAGTTTGGGTATGTGTCTTATGGTAGTGAGATATTGCACTTATTCTCTAGTAATCACTCACATATTAGCTTAAATATCTTTATACTTTAATTCATGAGAACAATTACTTTCGACGTAAGAAAGAAATATAATATATGCTAATTTTACCGTTTCAACAATATCACATCTTAATGAAATTACAACTAGAAATATTTAAATTTAATATGTCAATATAAATTAAATTTTACAATTATGATCTTATTATAATTTCAATTACATATTAATTATTTTAGTTATTTTATCTTTAGTATTAAAACATCAAATTATGTAATTAATATATAAAGATAAAGAATATCTTTATTAATAATCTTATTACTATACTACAATCAAAGCGATTAGTTATAGGACATAAACCAATATTTATACCATACAATTTATCTAAATTTCCTATCGATTAAATTTTTTGACTGTAGAGACATAGTCGCTTTACAAATTATAAATTGTTTTTTTGACTATTCCACCAATTCCCTTTTGGTGGCTGAAGTACATGCGATCTCTCCGTACCAACGACCAAACTACATGTGGACCTGTTAAATACATAGTAAACAATTTCCATTAGGAGCAATATTCCATAAAGTGGGCGTCCATACACGAACCACTTTGAGTTCTTGTCAATTCCATCATTTCGAAAGACCTTCGTGGAAGGTCAGAACAACGCCAGGAATAAAGGCTCGTGTTTTTATTGAAATTGTGCTTGACTTGGGACACTCTTATAATCGCCTCTCTGACACATCATAATTCAAGAACGATGATCAGCAGATACATGCCGGTCATGTGTGAATTAATTGTTGGCATATTCTAAATAAAAGACGTCAGTCAAAATACCACAAGGACTTGTTATTCATGTTTTTTTTTAATTTATATTCCACCTTGTATGAAGTTCTTCGTCAGTTTGGGGCACGAGAGTGCCGGACAAATTTGACCGGCTGTGTCAATCTTGTTTTACATATCAGCCCTGAAGCTACGGTGTTCTTGTTCTTGTAAATTTGAATCAACCCCTTTTGCTTGCTGTTAGAAATGTTAATTACATGCATCTATTGAACTATATCTCATCAAAACTTTCAATTTTAGGAAGCAAGCCATTCCAGAAACTAATCCAATCTATTACATAGTGTATAAGCTAACGTTCCATCGACTTTATATTATATCGAAGGTACCGCAGAGTGACATATGCACGTGTTCTTGAACTTGACAGGCCGCATCATTAGATATATATGAAATAAAGGATACTTTAGTATTGAAGACTGGGTCTTGTTTAACGATTAGTCGGTAACTCATATTTTAATGGCGATGGCTGGCGAACATTACCCTCCCTAAACACCAACTCCCACCCCATTAATTTACAGTACAAAAACAAAACGTATGAGTATTTCCAGTCAACTCTTGATTCTTAATTTACAATGTCCTATTGGTCGTACGTCTAATGTGAATGTTCCTCTATAGATGCTAATTGAGGAAAAAAAAGAAGATAATATGTCCTAATTTAAGCTGTGAAATTCTCGTCAAAAAAAAAAAGCTGTGAAATTAGTTTGTACTCAAACTTTTCAATTTAAATAATGATCGACTAAATTCATAGATATATCAATATTAATTATAAGTACCAATAAAATTAAATTTTAAAATTTTAATTACTATTTTATCAAATAATTTATTTAAATACATAGTTTGCAATTTATTAGCTATACTTGACAAAACGATTTATTTATTACTCATTTAAAAATTAGTGATTATATATTTTATTTATTTAAGAAAATATAAATTTAAAATATTTTATTAAGTTAAAAATGTTCTCTATTTTTAGTTATTTTCATAAATTTAGGCTAGAATTAACAAAACGAGAAAATTAATTAACTTATGTTATTAACTTTACTTTTGTTAGATAGCATCGTCTTTTAACATATTACCAGCATTACAATTATCAACCCACTGAACAATGGGATTGACTTTTAGTTTAGTTTTCCATGTTTGTCAAGATTTTAAACGAATCAATGATCAACTATATGTAAATCATCCACATAGGTCAACCGGCTTGTTTTTTTTTTCAAAATCGTATCAGAATTCTTATTAACTTCTAAGGCATACACATCAAAGTACATATGCATGATTTAAGGTTAACTGACA
The DNA here is from genome assembly GCA_026546855.1 of Erythroxylum incrassatum. NCBI lineage: Eukaryota > Viridiplantae > Streptophyta > Magnoliopsida > Malpighiales > Erythroxylaceae > Erythroxylum > Erythroxylum incrassatum. Next base: position 5,171,834 of record JANVCL010000008.1, on the reverse strand, counting down.
GGAGTTTTCGTCAGACCCCCCTACTTCCTACGCAGGATCAAAGTTTTCAACTAAAAAGAATAGCTCATGATCATCAAAGAAAACAAAAAAAGACACGCCTCTTTTTTACTTGTCCAATACGCCTTTTGTTTTCATATATACTGCACAGTGATAATGCCTCCATCATTATATAAGCGACCTCCTAGTTGGCGTTGGCGAAACATTCGTATCATTAAGCCTTTAAGAATGATGGACTTCAACCAAGCATTTCGCCAACTCTTTCTTTTCAGTTTCTTCGTTGTCCTCCTCACGAACACCCTCCCAACAACGTCTCAAGAAGTTGGTAAGCTCGTATGGATTCGATTGGAGGAAAAAAAAAAAAAAAGATCCATTGTTATTCTTTTCTTGCGTTACTCATTTTGATCTATACTCTTACCTTCTTCTTTTTTTACCTTTTATCTTGGTATGATGGTATGCAGATGATGAGACAGAATTTAACTATGATCTTGATGGCGAGAAGGGACCAGCGAAATGGGGAGAGATTCACCATGAATGGAGTGCTTGCAGCAACGGATCTATGCAGTCTCCGATTGACCTCTTGAATCGGAGAGTTCAAATAGTTTCCCACCTAGGGAGGCTTAATAGAAGCTACAAACCCTCCAATGCAACCCTCAGGAACAGGGGACACGATGTGATGGTAAGCAAGAAACTACTGTAGGACTGCATTAATTAAGAAGATCAACGTAATTGTCAGTCCAACTAATTAAGCATCACAAGACAAGCAATAAACCTACTCCACCTACTACCACCTTTTTATTGAATTTGGCTGTTTATGGTGATTCAAATTTCATTGGTTAAAAGAAACTGTTGCACTTAGACCTACATTAAACTATAGGAGATGTTCTTTGATCATAGTTTTGGAATTAATCGTGTATAATTTTTAAATATTCGAGGAAAACTAACTTTGGATTCATGTCTATGTAGTTGAAATGGGAAGGTGATGCAGGACGGATCGACATAAATGGTACTGATTATGCACTCAAACAGTGTCATTGGCACTCACCTTCAGAACACACTATCAATGGCAGGAGGTGCTCTAATTTTTCTTCAACTCTATTTTCTTTGTGCAATAGTAAATAAATAATTAACAACCAGGAGCTCTATAACATGCATAAATCCGTCACCTGCAAATTGTACACAGGTTTGATTTAGAGGCGCATATGGTTCATGAGAGCTCGGAAGGAAAGGTTGCCGTGGTTGGGATAATGTATAAGATAGGAAGACCAGATTCTTTCTTGTCATCTGTAAACATACACTTCCTCAAACTCTCTATAGATTTATCAGTCACCCTCCCTCTTCACTGATTTAACGTGCTTGTTCTATTATGGATTACCAGATTATGGATCGTTTGCAAGAAATAGATGGCACAGAAGAAAAAGAGACCATAGCGGGTATTATTGATCCAAGGCAAATCAAAATCGGGAGCAGAAAGTACTATAGATACATTGGTTCTCTCACCGTTCCTCCTTGCACTGAAAATGTCGTGTGGACAATTGTTAGAAAGGTTTGCTTTTCCTCATCAGGCAATCCATAGATTATAGTCCTCAACATGCAATCCCTAAGATTCTTCTTGTAATGTGCAAAATTTGTTTTAACTCCTTTGATCAGGTGAGGACAGTTACAAGACAACAAGTGAGATTGCTTCGTGTGGCAGTTCATGATGTAAGTGATCGATATTATTATATATCATTTGCTTTAAGATATCTATTTAGTTTCTTTAATATATACAAGAGATTACTGAAATATTTACTTGTGCTTTTATGATGAACAGCTATAAGTATTTCTAATCTTACTCTTAATTTTTATCTATAATGCTTTAGAATATGTTAACTTATTATCCTTGACACGTTACCATTACCTTTGTTGAATTTAGATCTTTTAATCAACCATACAATTCTGACAAATTTGAAGATTATTGTTCAAGCTTTGAAAAATACAAAATTACTGTAATTGAATAGTGTTTTTAAACAAAAATAAACGTGGATTTTCTGTTCATTTATAATTTTTCTCCAACTATTTTTTTGAAGAAATCTCTTAAATTTAAAAAAATTTGCATGTTTGAAATGTCATAATTTCCTATTATTCTCTACTCATAATAGAATTTATTTTTTGAAAAACTTTATATGTAGATAAAATAAATGGCTCTACAATATTTAGGGTACATATGGTAATTAGGAATGAAAACGTAAAAATGGGTATATAATATATTCCTTATTTTTTGTTTGTTTGGTTGTTAGTAATAGATAAGATCATGGTTGAAAATGAATTTTAAATAATTCTCAATTTTTACTCTCAAGATAAATATGGGAATAACCTAGGATAGATGTTAAAAAATAACAAAAAAATAATCGTAGACAAAGATAACTTTTTTTCTTGTTCTTTGTATTTCGTCTAAACTAAACTCTTTGTTTGAGAATTTAAGATTATTTTATTTATTTAGACAAGACATGATTTTGAATAATTCTTATTAGGATATTATTATCAACATTACACATTACTTTATTTAATAATTATTTTATTTTATTTCAATGATTTTGTATCATAAAATAAGTTCATTATGAATTTTTAAAATTGTATTCTTATAAGAAAAGTATGCGGTGGAATGCACAGGTCAATTTAGGCTTTTATGTCCTTAATTTTCAACTTCAAGCTTCTTAATTTTCAACTTCAAGCTTCTTCATTCCTAACGGCGCATTTATCTTGACTTTATTACTTATTATAGTTAATTATTTACAGGAATCAGATTCAAATGCAAGACCCACACAAGCAATAAATGGACGTCCAGTGGAGCTTTACAGACCACCAGATGAAGAAGACAATTAGAATTAACTTATGATTCCTTCTGCTTTCGAGATTAAAATTTTAAATTTCATTAGTTGTTTACCATGTATCTGATTTTCATAGTTCTTTTGGTTTTCACTTTTTATAATGTCGGTTTATTTCTAATTTCCATTACATATTGATATTATATATATATATAGGGTTAATTACAAAAAAATCAAAACTTTTGTTAATTTTTCAATTATAGTTCGAATTTTAGAAAGTAGTAATAAAATGTTCGAGCTTTCAATTTTTTTCAGTTCTACCCCGACGTTAGTTCCACAAACACACACACACATATTAATTACAAAAAAAAACCTAAACTTACATCAATTTTTCAGTTATAGTCTGAACTTTAAAAAGTAGCAATAAAATGTTCGAACTTTCAATTTTTTCAATTCTAGCCCGACGTTAGTTCCATTGTTATTTTTGCTGACGTGACTGTGCCACGTGTACAGAAACCCTCACTAATAAGACATATCACCATAATTAGCATAAGTTAATTAAATGTTTGAAACGACGTCGTTTTAATCATTTCTTAGCTCTCATTTACACCCAAAACAGGTCTTTTCAAACATCTCTCAGCTCTCATTTACACCCAAAACAGGTTGTTTCAAACATCTCTCAGCTCTCATTTACACCTAAAATAGGAGTCTTCTAACTACAAGATCTCTCCACAACAATACCAGCTATGGTCAGTTGGAACATCTTTCAATTAAATCATGAAAGGAGCAGAAGGTAGCAGACGCTTTTGTTCCTGACTTTTACAAATGTCACTGCTTATCTCTAACTTTTGTCATTTAGAGGGCCTAAATCAAAGTGGTCATTCAAGTCAAGCAATTAGGTGTCTTTCTTTTACTTGTGAAAACTAGTCTTTTGCTAATTAAACCACTCCAGATGCAAGAAAAAGACTATTTAGAAAGCAAAAAATGGTTAGACAATCTATCACTTCTACGAATCCATCAATGCTTGCTCACTCCAGACGCAAGAAAAAGACTATTTGGAAAGCAAGAAATGGTTAGACAATCTATCACTTCTACGAATCCATCAATGCTTGTTCACTCCAGATGCAAGAAAAATACTATTTGGAAAGCAGGAAATGGTTAGACAATCTATCACTTCTACAAATCCATCAATGCTTGCTCAGGAAATAAGTAAACTTGAACAACGACAAAGACAATTGGGCGAGGAAGCAAATCGAGCACTAGAAGTACTTCATAATGAGGCTGCTTCTTACAGATTGGGCAGCCAAACAACTATTGAAACTGTTGCAAAGATATTGTCTAAGACTAAGGAATTGCAAGTACTTAGCACTGTTCGTGAAGAAGTTATGAATAGAGAAAAAGTTAACCTAAAGGACGAAATTAGTCGACTAAACTCTCATGAAAGCACCATTGCATCTCTAGAAAGGAAGCTTAACACTATCCAGAAATCCATAGTCTCGCTAGGGTTTTGGGTCCAAGTGAGAGTTGAGAGAGATGATTGAAATGACATCATTTCAATCATCTAATTAACTTATGCTAATTACACTTATTTGTTTGATTAATGAGGGTCTCTGTACACGTGCCACTGTCACGTTAGCAAAGATAACGGTAGAATTAACATCGGGTTAGAATCGAAAAAATTGAAAGTTTGAGCATTTTATTATTACTTTTTAAGTTCGAGTTATGTACACATATATATATGTATATAATATAATTGAAAAATTGACGAAAGTTTAGGTTTTTTTTAATTAACCCATATATATTATTATATATATGTATTGTAACAATGAATTATAGCAAAGAATTATAGAAAAATAATAAGGACATAAAATAAATTAGAGGATTATAACAATTATTATCTATTAAACTTCAACTCATTTGAACGGTTATTCTTACTTTTTAATATTTGATAATACTAAATAATAGTTGTAGTCACATAAAATGTACATTATATTTCATTATATTTGTTTTTTATTTTTAGAATAATTATTATGATGTGGAGTGCTATCTTTACTTTAAATTGACTCCGATCCACATTGCCACCTATAGTTACAAGGTTGAGTCAAGTTGTCACCGTGTCACACAGCTATAAAAAATATCTTTCATGTTTGCTGTTTTTAATTCTTAGTCTACCCTAGTAGTTTCGTGTCCATGGTAATTGGGAAGGTTTGAGAATAAAGATGAGGCAGGATCCATTGACATTGAATGCTCTAAAGCATAACTAGGGTTTGTGCAATATGGCTTAGATAGCAACTTAAAAATTTTGTTTGAACAGTTGATGGCAATGTCTGGTCATGCCATTCTTCAATGACTTTGAGAATATCATCCACACATGGCCTGTGCTGAGGATCATCCTCCATACAAACCTTTGCTAAAACTGTTGAACACAAGGCCCTGCAAGGGGATATTCCTCCTTCAGACTTGGATCCATGAAGCTTTTCAACAGCTCGAAACAACCACCTTTAGAATCTCCCCCTCCTATAAATGCAATAGCCTTTTTAAACGTTTCTCCATCATTGTCATCTCTTCCTGAGATCAGCTCACACAACACAACTCCAAATGCTAAAATGTCATCTTTTCTAAAACGGATCTGTTGAACAAGTATTCTGGTGTCATCCTTCCATTGGAATTCCCCGAGGATTCATGCCTTTTGAACATCCAGTGGCAGGGTCGATTCTCGTATTTGTCAGCTTAGCCCTCCAATCTGTTGTCACAAATATGTTTCTACTATTGACACCCATATGAGAATATGGAGGGACAATGCAATAGCGAAGATAATGCAGACCAATAGCCACATCGACTGCTATTCTAGTTCTCCTTTTCCATCTGAGTGAACAACTTAAATTTGTTAAGCAGTCCCTTAAGCAACCATTGCTGGGCAGCTCAAACAATAGGTAAGACCAAGAAAAATTGTTTTGACTATAGCAAACACGAAGCAAGTTCATAATATTGATGTGATTGATTTTAGAGTGTACATCTATTACTTGGCAAGTGTCTTCAAACCGCACCTGCTTGATCATAATCTCAACATTATTTAACAAACCCTTATAAGATAGGTCTCCAATCTTACTTTCTTCACTGAAGTTCATTGTTGCTTCCCTTAGGTCCTCCACACTCCAGTTCTTCCAAAAAATACTTGATCCCTATTAGAAGATCAGGAGACAAACAGGAATGCGTAGAGCTTCTATACTTAGATGACCTAATCTTGGTGAACTCCTATTCGGTGAATATGTAACAAGAGAACTTCTAGTATTAAAGGATGATAAATTCTTAAGCTTCCTACCATGTGAAGCCTTCGCGTACAATCCACATGCAACCGATGCTACAAGTAACAAAATAACTGATCCAACAATGTACATATTCCTCAACAGTTGGTGGGATTCTATTTATAGTATTGTTACTGTGGGAATAAAACTAGGAAATGGAGGTGAATAAAATGGAACACTGAAGTTTAAGGTTGGCTCTGATACCAGAGGAATTAGGACAGTTGTGATTGGATAAATAGTGGCCCAAGGTCCTAGGCTATTAGCTACAGAAAACTCTGCCAGTGTGATTCCAAACCTTTTGACCAAAGGGTATGTAACAAGATATCTAAGTCGGGTATCACTACTAAAATTATTAGGACATGCACACTTTAGAGACACATGAAATTGGGTACCAGCCTTGATATGGCTTCCTTGAGATGGGTTCTCCTAAATAATGGTAAAGTGATTTTACTAAGCCTTCAAATTCAACACAAGCAACTTGTGGGAGAGTTACGTTTTTAGGGACAACATAATTTAAATTCCTCGCAAAAAATTTGCCTGTGCAATAACATTTTATGGGAACAAGAACTTCCCTACCTGTTTCAAGTATGTCCCATTGAGACTCAACCCTGTTGAGGAGAAGTAGCTCGACAAGATCTACTTCAAACAATTGAGAGACACTGCGGATAGTCCTGAGATGTCTGTTCACCCTGTAGTCGATGAACGTGTGGCATGAACTCTTGTCGGAATTGCAAGTTTATGTTGAACTTGGATCGCTGGTTCCCAAATAGTTCGAGGGATCGTGGTATTATTGACCACTCGTCACATTGAACCATAAAAAGATACAGAACCAAAGGGATGTTTTCATGGTTAAAGAAATGAGATGATTTGGATACTGAACTAGTGATGATGTTTCTAAAAAATTTGAACATATCAGAAGGTGCCTATACAGGAATGCCAGAGTTGTAGTTCTTGGACAAAATTCGTAAACATTCAAAGAGGCATATAACATTTCATTTTAGAAATCAATACCTTCTTCTATTGGAGGGTTATCTGGGACTTATGCCCGAAGGAATAACTATAAATAGATAGTAAAATTAAAAGGTTACAAATGAGAAGTCAACATTATCTTTAACATCTTATTGAGCTTAAAGCCTAATAATACCAAAAACTGTAGTAATATAATATACATTATGCATATTGTAATCCCTCCTATAATGTCCTTGTTTTTTCCTTTATACCATCTCTACCAGCAAATGATTGAAGTTGAACTTGAATAAATAAATTAACTGGGTCTTCTTCAGTACATTAGCAAGTTTATGCATATTCATATATTTTTGGATTAGGTTCATCTACATCTGTGGACGTTCCATCTGTGTCCTTTATAGAGAAAGTAAACTTGGCAAATCTTATGGCTCATTACAAGTAAAATTTATGTAAATGTGGTTGCATCCTATCGTAGGTTGAATTCCTCAAAAAGAGGTTCGGAGCCCTCACATTGAGGGTTCCCATCATAATTGGCATATGTTATTTGTGAAACATGTCAAATTGAAGCTTCTTGGCATTGTGATATGTACTATATTCATATCTTTAGTCATTCATTGTTGTTTGTCCGCACTTGGGAGTTCATTTAATGCTTATATCCCTATAGCTTAACTAGCGACAAGAAGAGTCGAACTTTGCAGCTTATCAGGTACTAGCAAATATGGGCACCATTAGGTATATCTTTTGGTTATATTTTATTTATTTAGTTATTTATTTATTGTAATTTTATTTACATAATTATTTAGCGAGCCAGTTTTACTTATTTACTCTTTAACCTGCATCACTTTTTTATTATCACATCTGCATGTGGGTTTATCGAAAATAGTCTATTTACTATGTAAGGGTAAGGCTGTGTACTATCAAACCTTTCCAAGCCCCACTTTATTGCGAGACTTAGGACTGAGTGTGATGATGACGACGACGACGACGACGACGACGACGATAACCATCTCTAGCTAAGCCACATGCGCCATTGGTTTACTTCCTCGTTTCTTTTGTTTGTTCTTACAATCATCTTTCGTGAAATTTCAGGTTTCAACCGATCAACGTCGTAAAAAGGAATAATGTACAGTGCTGAGCATAATCTCTTTTTTATTGATAATGGGGTATTTTGGAAAATTTTAATTACTTATTAAATAAATTCTATATACAAATTTTAAATAAAATTAGTCTCAACTCAAAAGACATACTTTAACTTAGACATTCAACTGATCCAAAACTTAGAGTTGTCCTGCCTTTATCTTTTACCCCGAGCCTTTTTCTTGTTTCCTTTCCTCTACTTCCTTTATCTTCACTTTTTTTAAGACTATATTTTTAGTCGTCTTCGTATTTATCATAATTTGTTTATAGATTATATTATTTTAATAAATTAAATTTATAAATTAATTGAATTAACGCAGACGATGAAGCCACCAGACGTAGAGGACATCCTAGTCTTTTTGATAAACATGTGAAGATCTTCTACAATCTCTCCAGCATTATTATGATTTGCATTATCTTGTATTTCAATTTATCTTCTGTATCTCATTTGAATTCATTTATATCTTATCTTATCTCAACAACTTAGATATCTCAAACATGTATAAATACAGTGTAAAGCCATTTATTGAGATATAAGAAAAACAGTTCAATCATACATCAATCTCTGCTTCCTTTCTATTCTATCATGGTATCAGAGTTGATACAATAATCATCTTTCCAACCCACAAATTTGTTTTCAGCCAGAACTTTCATCAAACACTTATTCAACCTATCAACTTACCATAACCGAAAACACATATTCAGCCTATCAACTTACCACAACCGAAAAACACACAACTACACTGTCTCTGCTACATACTTAACACAAATTTGCAAATCCCAAAATACATCTCAAATGGCAGACCTCAATTCTCCTACTTTACCATTCAATCAGATAACCAATTTCCTCACTACACAATTGAATTCAACAAATTTCCTTATCTAGCGAAATCAAGTTCATGCCGTCCTCATCACTTCTGACCTTGTTGGATACATTGATGGCTCCTTAACACCACCGGATGATGACTCCTCAGACTTTCCCAACTGGAAAAAGTTTGACAGACTGGTATACTGCTTTTTTACCGCTTCTTTGACTAGCTCCATTGCAAGACTTGCAATCGGTTGTACCACTGCGATGGATCTCTGGATTGCTCTAGAAAACCACACTATTTCCAACGGTCCCCAGCCCACAATAAATTCAATCGTTGCCAAATTTGCTAGAAATGGAGTCACATTGCAGTTCATTATCGATTCCATTACTCTGCCTCCCGAAATTGTCCCATAAATTATACACCTCATCTAAATAACATTTCCTCTGCTGCCCTAAACTTTCACAATCCTTCAGACTCACCTACCTTTACCTCTAGCATTATTACTGAATGGCTTCCGGACACTGGAGCAACCAATCACATGACACCTGATCCTCACCTTGTTGAATCTAAAACACCTTACAATGGTCCAAATCAAGTGATTGTCAATAATGGACAAACTCTTCCAATATCTTCCACTGGTAATGTCACTTTATCCACTCTAACTCGTCCTCTTCATCTCAGTAATATTTTAGTTGTCCCTAATCTTACTGCCAATTTACTATATGTAGCTAAGTTTGTTAAAGATAACTCTTGTCTTATTGAGTTTAACCCATTTGGTTACATTGTGAAGGATCTCAATACCAAGATACCTCTGTTCGCGGGATCCATCCACAATAATCTCTATCCTATTAAGGTCCTACTCCAATTCAGAAATTCTTTTGCCCTCCATGCTACCTCCACTCAAATCAATCTATGGCATCAACGTTTAGGTCATCCTTGTTCAGTCATACTTTCTAGATTATCTCTTCCCTTTAAATTGTTATCACATGTATTGAATAATTGCACTTCATGTTTATTAGGTAAAAGTACACGTCTTCCATTTACTTTATCATCACGTGTTTCTACTATGTCTTTACAAATTATTCACTATGATATTTGGGGTCCATCACCATCTCCTTCTTTTTTCAACTATCGTTATTTCATTATTTTCATTGATGATTTTAGTTGCTATACTTGGATTTTTCCTTTAACTCACAAAAATCAAGCACTTTATCAATTTCAACTTTTCAAAACTAATATTGAAAATCTCTTTTCTACCACAGTTAAAACTTTCCAATGCGATAGAGCTCCTAAACTCATCAAAGGATCTTTAGCCACTTACCTTGCCTTATGTGGCATATCTTATCGCATTTCGTGCCTTTATACCCCACAACAAAATGGACTTGTTGAGCGTAAAATTCACCGTATTACCAAAACTGGGCTTACTCTTCTCCTTCATGCCTTCTACCTAAACCCTTTTGGTTCAAAGCCTTCTCCACAGCCACTTACCTAATTAACCTATTTCCTACCCCTATCCTCAATTACAAGTCACCTCATGAAACCATGTTTCTTCATCCACCAAATCTTTTCCACCTTCGTGTTTTTGGGTGTGCTTGTTTTCCTTTCCTTGGGGCAACTCGTACGGACAAACTAACTCTAAAGTCCACCAAATGTGTCTTCGTAGGGTATTCATTAGAATACAAAGGTTATCGTTGTTTTGACCCTAACACCTCCAAACTTTACATCTCCCGACATGTCCGATTTCTTGAAAATGTTTTCGCTTATGCAAATTCTATCTCTAATATCTCCCCCACACCCTCTACCTCTACCTTATTGCTCCCACTACCTGCTCTGACCTCTTCGTTTTTACCAAATACTACACAAAACCTATTGCCTCCTTCTCCTTTCGTGTTCCCCGAATCCTTTTCGATTATGTCACCTATTCCACAAACACCCAGACTTTATATACTGCTGATCCTACCTCCTTCACCCAAGCCAACAAATTTCCACATCGGCGTCAAGCCATGTTTGATGAGTTCACAACTCTTCATCGCAACCACACCTGGACTCTTATCCCTCCACCTCCTAATGCCAATATTGTTGGATGTAAATGGGTTTTCTGCACCAAAAGAAATTTGATGGGTCCCTAGATCGCTCCAAAGCTTGGTTCGTTGCCAAAGGCTATCATTAAGCTCCTAGCATTGACTACACTGATACATTTAGCGCTGTTGTCAATCCCACCACTATTCGCCTTATCCTCACCATTGCTCTATCCAAAATTTGGCCGGTTCATCAACTTGATGTCAATGATGCCTTTCTCAATGGCACTCTAGTTGAACCAGTGTTCATGTCTCAACCACCTGGCTTCACTGATCCTCACAAACCATCTTATGTATGTCATCTTCATAAAGCCATCTATGGCCTCAAACAAGCTCCAATAACATGGTTTCACCGTCTAAGTCAAAAGCTATTTGATCTCAATCTCACCCCACCAAATCTAACACGTCCTTATTTGTTCATTCAACTAATTTTCATACCACTTATCATCTCGTATATGTTGACGTTATCTTAATCACTGGCTCTTCATCCTCTTTTACGACAAACCTTATTCAAGACCTAAACATTACATTCTCTATCAAAGATCTTGGTCTTCTTCATTACTTTCTTAGGATAGAAGCAACTGCCATATCTACTAGACTCCTTCTTACCCAAACTAAGTACACTAAAGACCTTCTCCTCCGCATAGGCCTTGCCTAATCTAAACCTGCCATCACACCAATGACCCTAACTCTTCCTCTTTCCAAAAATCACGGTACCCCTCTCCCTGATCCTTCTGAATATCGAAGTATTGTTGGTGCTCTCCAATATCTTTGTCTTACTTGTTCTGATATTCAATTTGCAGTCAATAAAGTCTCTCAATTCCTTCACTGTCCTACTGACATTCACTGGATGACTATCAAAAGAATTCTTCGTTATCTTTGCTCCACATCAACTTCCGCTATCCATTTAAACTGACAAACCTCTCTCTATATTCAAGCCTATTGTGATGCGGATTGGGCTGGGTGTCTTGATAATTGTCGATCCACATCTGGTTAATGTATATTTCTGGGCCCAAACCTTATCTCTTAGAGTGCAAAGAAACAACCTACTATTGCCAGATCTAGCACTGAAGCAGAATATCGCAGTATAGCTAATGCTGCTATTGAAATATGTTGGATTACATTTCTTCTTAGTGAAGTTGGTTTCTCTCACACCACACCCACTCTTTAGTGTGATAATCTGGGTGCAACTTTTCTTGCTACCAATCTCATCACTCACACTAGTACAAAACATATCGAGATTAATATTCATTTTGTCAGTGCTTTGATTACCAACAAGGCGCTTACTATTCAACATCTATCTTCCTGTGATCAAATTGCAGATATAATGACCAAGGCTTTATCTTCCTCTGTCTTTCACAATCTTCGTGACAAGCTCATTGTGAGAACTCACCGTGCGCTTGAGGCGGGCTGATAAACATGTGAAGATCTTCTACAATCTCACCAGAATTATTATGATTTGTATTATCTTATATTCCAATTTATCTTTTGTATCTCATTTGAATTCATATGTATCTTATCTTATCTCAACAACTTAGATATCATAAACTTGTATAAATACAGTGTAAAGTGTAAAGCCATTCATTGAGGTATAAGAAAAACAGTTCAATCATACATCAATTTATGCTTCCTTTCTATTATATCACTTTTAAAGTGGAGTAACTTTAATTCTCTTCCTTTTCTAAAGAATTATGAAATTTATAAAAGTTATTTTTTCAAATATATATTAAATAGTGGATTAAAAATTTAATAAATCAACTATCTCAAGTTAAACGAAACATTCAATATAGATATTTTAATATAATACGTATTTATAACTCTTTAATTTTTTTATTAGAGACTTTAGTTTATATTTTTTACTATGTAAAATATTTTTATTAAATTAATTATTTAATGGATTAATTATTTCAAATTATCTGAACTCATCTACATAATTTTTAACACAATATGTATCTTATAACTCTTCGATCAAAAAATTGAATAATTAGTAATTGGATTAAAAATTTTTAATATAAATTTTATTTGTAGAAAATAAAATAAAATCTTAAATTTACATTTTACTTAATCCTATAAGACCAATGAATGCATTGTTAAATTTTAAATCTACAAAAAATTTCCTATATTTCCTATAAACAATCTATCATATTATGATTTAACAAGATATATGACTAAAAAAGTCTAGTCAAATTTTTTTATTTTCTTCAAATTTATGGTTTAATTTATCAAAATTTGATTGAATTAATTTCATATTTTTAAAAAAGTTCCTTTTAAAGATTATTTAACTTCCGAACCCCAATTTAATTTAAGTTTATAATTAAATTTAAATTTAGATTTAATTCAATTTAATTTATTTTCACTAATATACATACACATATCATAAATTTAAATTTATGAAACATTAGGATATATATAAATAAATAAATAATAATTTTATTATAAAATTCTCTAATTTTAAATAAAATTATTAATTAAAATCATCATGAAACATTAGGATATACTTATTATATAGGACTTAATATTATAGGAATCTAATTTAACTATAATGAAACTTTAACATATAATACAGTGTTGCCATAGTAATAATAATAATAAATAATACATAGTAGCAGGCGATATGGTCACTTGCCTTCTAATTTTTGGTTTGCTTTCCCGTTCTCTGCATTGGTCGCATATTCCAGGCAACCTGTTCTCTTTGTCCTTCTGTTTCCAAGTCTGGAGATCAGATTTAGGGATTTCTGATTCTTCGTCGTTGAGGTGCTTTATATTTAGTTTAGTATCATAACTTTAGCATTTTCAATTAATTTCATCGAAACTCAACATTTTGGTTTTTTTAAGAAAGGAATCTTGCCAGTGGATCTCCTTCAACGTCTTGTTTCCTCCGATATGTTTGCTTAACATAGTAGTTGTTATTTTGAACTTAGGGTTTGCTTTTTGTGTGGCCTGTTAGGGTTTATTTTATTGGGCGCAATTTAATGGGGCGGAATGTTAGCATTGTATTGTTATTGGTCCTGTGTCACAGGATAGTCAGGTGTCATCAGCTTGGATTTATCCGACATGAAAGTTCGTTGTATAATGCTTTTCAATACATATTTACAGTTGTTGCTGGGTAGCTGAATGTGTGTTTGGGGTTTATGCAGTTACAATGTTATTTGAGAGTGGTTCTATTTGATGCATGAAATCATTTAATGGGAAAGAAAAACAGTCAAAGGTAGAAATCTGATCATATCTTTTTCTCAGGAATTAGCTTATGAAAATTTAGCAACTGGTGTGCGTTTAATTTTGCTGAATCTTTGCAGTTCTCAGGCAATGACAAATGATACTAAATCCAGTCGTAAAGCTAAGGATGTTAAGATCAATAATACAGAAGATAGAAATGTTGCTGACAAACTATCCACAAATTCAGGTGCCACGTCATCTGATGCATTGGGTCTGAGAAGGTCTACTAGGGAAACATCATCAAAAATAAATAAGACTCCAAGCCCCTCAAGTACTAGAAAATCTGGGAGACTTGAGAAAAAGTCTCCACCAGTTACTCCTGTTATAAGAAAATCTGAGAGAGTTGAGAAGCAGACTGCACCTAGTCCTTTGAGGAGGTCTGAAAGGGGACTGAAACAATCCTCGTCCAGTTCTGGGTCAAAGGAACTTGACATGAACACGACATCGTTGCTTATGAAGAAAAATGTGAAAAGGGAAAGACCAGTGACACATGAATCTAGAGACATGCACAGTATTGAGAAACAGGAAAAGAAGAGAATGGATGCTCGTGCTTATAGGAAATTGTTCAAGCAGAAAGCAATGAAAGATAATGTGGCAGGTAACCTGCTAATTTTGTCCTTTTCCTGTCTATATAGCAATTTGTTTTGAATTTTTTCTTGAGCAGGGATTTCTTTATCTGAGGATTATTGATTTCTCAATCTTGAGGTATCAAAAACATGAAAGCAACATTCTATACAATTGGAGTTTTTGGCATTCTTGCCTGATAGAATTATTATCAAAGTCCTTTTGTAAAGAAAAGTGGTTATTGTGAATTTTATTACAGGTTCTTGCTTAATATTGTAGGTTATCCTAGTAAGCAGAGGAGGAGTGATAATTTTGTTGTGAGGTCTAGCACCAAAAATGGAGATGATGCTTCCAAAAATGGTGGTGAGAAGCTGGACGAGTTTAGAGGAGAGAGCATTGGGAAAAGTTTTGAAGGAACTGCGGAAGGGTCTGATTCTATTGTAAGGAAAGCAGAGAAAGAGACATTTGAAAATCATGTTGAGATTGAATCTTCTTATATGGAGCAGAAGGATCAAATTGTAGAGTCCAAACAGGAAAATGATTCTGCTAAGATGGCAGAGGAAAATTTACTCGGAGAGTTGGTAGATTCTACTCTCAATGAAGGCACACCTGACTATCTTACAGAGTCACAGAGTGATCATGAAGCAAGAACTTGCAAAAGGCAAAGGACTTCTGATACTGCCATTGTGATATTAGAAGAAACAGTTAATGATGTAATTGCATCTTCTTCACATGAGCGCAGAGGAAACAATCTTGAGCAGAGTTGTGCTGCATGTTCTAAGAAACAAAGGTACAGGCAACATATATTCATGTCTTCTCTTTCTCGCTTCCCCCTTTTTTGCAGCCTATCCGTGATTAATAGTTGGCATCTTCAAGATGCAGATTTATGTAGTAGTAATCTTATTTACGTGAAGATGTTGTCAAAATGCTTTCCGTTGTCATCATTTATGCTTAGAATTATAAGTCATAAACATAGAATAATGTCAACATTTATGCTTTTAATAGATGTTTACTTTCAATATTTATTGTTTATGCATATGACAAATGGATGTTCATGGACCTCATCTTTTCTTCGGTTTGTTGAGGTGCTTTTCTAGTTTGGGGTTGGGGATACAAATAAGTATAGTTGATTATTGGAGAGAGATTAGAAAGGTGAAAGGATGATGGTGATAATGAGACAACAAAAAGTTCGGAAAAAAGCTATATGAATAGTGAGGAGAGATGAGACAACCAGCCTTAAAATTCAAGGGCGATCCAATTAAGTCCAGTTTCCCTTTAATATAGGTCTTGGTTTACATTTTTCCTGGCAATTGAGGAAATCCAAGGACTTCAAAAGTACAACATGTACAAATATAAGATCAAAGTAGACCTTTTGCTTGCTAAATTGGAAAAGTATCTTTCTTTTTTCCTTTTCTGCAAGTACTTTATCTCAAGAAGGCATAAATATAATAAGATGACATGGGATAATCTAGGATTATACTCTCCCTCGTTCAGGCTCTCCTCTGGCATCCAAGTTTGGAGGCAAAGCTTCTGGGATTTAACATCATAGAAAAACATAGCTAGAAGCAAGCCTTGTTGAAAGCTTCTGGGGTTTAACATCATATAAAAACATAGCTAGAAGCAAGCCTTGTTGAAACATAGTTAATGCAAGTTCAAATAAACATAATTAATGCAAGTTCAAAAATCAGCCCCAAAATACACAAGGAAAGCAATATCTGTTGCAGTTTGGATACTTATCCATGTAGCCATTCCTTTCCTATCTCTGAGTTATGTATGCTCTCATGTGTTATTGCTTTAAATGGTATAAAGATCGGGTGGAAGTTAAAAAATTTGCCTGTTCTATGGAAAGGTCTAAAGCATTTTAATGAGAGGCAATATGATTAATCATCTTTGTAGGATCTGAACAAATAGATGCAACTTTTATTCTTCTGATGTGGCCCCTTTTGCAAAAGTGGCATTGAAATTGTGCTTTCAATGTAGTAACAGACATTCACTGTAATTCAGTGGTATCTAGAATTGTAACAACATAGGGAGAACTTATAATCTTGATGGATGTCATTGAAAGTTTGTGAAGTTGAATAACTAGCTTCTACAAATTCATTTTCCCTTAAATCTGATGGAGCTAAAATTGCCTTTATTCTTTGTATTTTTTGTGCTGTCAAGCATGGGTTGCCAATTTCTTATCTTCAACAAACATTGGCACATGACGATGTTTGAAGCTTTAGACAAAGAAGGATGTTACATTCAGATTCCCGAGTTGCAAAGATTCTTTTCCTTAAAAGTATAACGCAATCAACTTTATTAGATGAATACCAGTCCTTGATATGAGAAGCATTAGTGGCTATTAATTAGGCTGTTCCTCCATCCCTAGGATATTCACTAAGTTTTACAATATTATATCCAATATTAATCTTGAAATTTTATAATTAACTAGCCAGCTTATAATGCAATTATGACAACCTACTACAAGAATGGGTGGCGATGCTTTTAAGTTTTGCTTTAATTCAATTTGCCAGGGTATTATATCATTTAAAGCTGATGGTTGGTATGTAGGTGTTTTATGGACTAGTGAATTTTGAACTCTTAAGCATGCAATTTTAGCAACAATGTTGACTCATAATTTCTTTCTTTCTTTTTTTCCCTGGGAAGTTGCCTCATAATTTCTTATGGTTTCTAATTGTTCAAATTGCAGGATTGACAAAGTCTTGGAGCAGCAGGAGCCTTGCTCTTGCAAGACAAAAGTAAACCAGGATTTATGTGGCATCACTGTAGCAAAGGTTGGTTTCTACATCATTTTGAAGTATTTCTTGTGATTTCAGCTTTTTGTTTTTGATGAAATTGCTGTTATTTATTGGTTTATGGAAGTAATAATATTGTTGCTATAGGTTCTAGTTCTGAATCCCAATTTTGTATGTGATGTTCCAGTACTTATTCTCATGGCCCATATTTCTAATGAACATCTGTTGTAGTCTAAAAATAGTTTACTGGAAGAAAGCATAAAGTTGGAAAACTCTTCCTGCCTTCATTAATGATAATTTGGTAAAAGCTTAAGTAGCCCTAAAAAATTTCCAAGTTATTCTATTAAGCTATTTAAATTTATTGTTGTGTGATGCATTTAAAAAGTATGTGGACTGCATTTTGCTTTTGATTGATGGAGCATGATGCATTTCCTTTTTGTTGCATTATGAACTTAGACTGGAAATAAACTTCATAGAATGCTAGATGATCGTTATCATAATTGTTTATTATGTTAACTCATGTAAAAGGATTTCTGAGAAGTTATATTTTTATAGATTAAGCTTCGCCTGTGACATGTTGTCAACCTTCTTTTTTGCCACCTAATCCTGGTTTTCTGAAATCTTCTTGCTTCTATCTCAGTGCTTTGGGTTCATATGCCATGGTATTAGTTGTACATTTTCTATAATAATTGTGTTAAAAAATTTCTGAATTCTTCCTTTTAACTTATCCTAAGGTCAATGCCTGTGTAACCTTTTGATTTATTGCATTAGGATAGAGGGGAAACTGAAGAGCTTATTACCACAGGGAATGCCCATTTATGCAGTTCTGTCTTACCGGATAATGAGCCTTTAACAGACTCTCATTTAGACAGTGATCTGAATACATGTCTTCTCTGCAAGCGTGGTGGATGGCTCTCGTGAGTAATCTTTTTCTTGTTGCTCTTTTGTTGTATGACTAGTTTTCAGCCAGCGAGTGGCATTTGTTTTCATCATGGAAGTTCTTGATGTATGTATCTCGGCCAGTGACATTGTATTGGATATTCGTTGCATACATATGATGGTTTTGTTCTTTCACTTGCACTTGAGCGAAAGTCTGTGTTACTATTTTATGCTCATTAAAACTGATTCAACTGCATTCAATAACCAAGAATGAAAGAGTAAGTTATGCAGGATAATGAATTAATGATGTCATCAACATCTCTTAGAAGTGGACTTCAATTTCTGTTGCTTTGCTTAGAGTTGAAGTTCTTAGTTCTAGTTCTAATTCTAGTTGAATTGTTAGTACTAGCAGTCCCATATTTACTACTTGGTTTCAATTTGTCTCTGTAGCGAAGTTGCAATTAGTATAAGAATTAGTGTTAACTGTCATAAATGAGATGTTTACTTTCAATGTTACTTTCAATGATTTTGAACATGGATATAGGCTTGATTCTTTGGCCTTATGTTCTCTTTTATACTTTTTTTATTACGCTTCTATTCTCTTGTTATTCTTTATTCTCTTCTTGGTCTTTTCTTTTTTCCCCTCAATTTTAGCCTTTCTGCCATAAATTTCTGATTTACATCAGTAAATGATGTAGAACCGATACAGATGATGCCACTATTAATTTGATAGTCACAAGTAGGATGTAAATATCGGTTGTTGGAGATTAGGATTGAGGAATTAGAAGAAAGGAATGGCTCTAGAAATCATGTCTAGGTTTTTGAATGAGAATCAGGAATGACTATCTAGTTTCCAAGAATTGCTCTTACAGACAAAGCATCTCATTTTCCAAGCAGAATTTAGCATACAGGAACTAAAATCTCTTGCCATTTATAAACTGAAACGTTCACTTGGTTAAATAAGAATCCTGTCAACTAAATCCTGATAAAACTAAGATAATAATGGTAACTCTTCCTAATACATATTGAGTTCTTACCTAACAGTGATAAACTCAATATCTATTCCAATTTAGTTTCTGGTAAGGAAAATTGATTAATACAAAAATATAGTATTTTGTATAAGAATATTATTATGTATCCAATATTGGAATACTTTGTTACAAGCTTAAGTACTATTTAGGAATATTGTGTACTCTTATTATAGAATATTCTACTGCTTACTATAATAAACAAATGAGCGAGACCTAAGGAATAACATACTCGGTACGGTTGTAGTGTTAATTATTTGCTTCTTTTGGTGATGCTTCTACGCATATCAATTCAGGTGTTGCAATGGACTAGGATGCAAAAGCGGCTACCATATGTCTTGCATAGATCCAGCCCTGAAGGACCTTCCTTTTGGTGTTTGGTATTGTTTTATGTGTAGTAAGAAGAAGATAGAATTAGGGGCACATTCAGTTTCTGAAGGAGTAGAGTCAATTTGGGATGCTAGAGAAGTGGAGGTATCAAACGGCGATGGTACGGAAAAATGGTCCATTATTCTTGTGATAGTTGTAAACGTTTTTGTTAGTTAGTAAATGCATAATCTGTAACTAGCTTCACTGAAAACTATTTTGTAGAGTTCTTAGCTGTAACTTATTTATACTTGTAGGATTCAAAGAGAGGCAACTTTTTGTCAAGTACAAAGGTCTTGCTCATGTTCACAATTGCTGGATCCCAGAAAGCCAACTGCTTCTTGAAGCTCCATTGCTTGTTGCAAAATTCAACCAAAAGAATGAGGTGTGAATCCCAAATATGTAACAGGTTTCCCTTTCATACATTGGATCATTGCATAGATATAATTGGAAGAGGAGTTTACATTTTGGCACTTCTTTATATACGCTAATATTTTATTTTCTAAGAGATTTTATAATCTTCAGGTTGCAAAGTATAATCAAAACTGGGTGGTGCCACAACGGTTGCTCCAAAAGAAGAAAATAATAACCCCCAGACAGCGAGATAAATTTAATCAAGAACATGCGGAATGTGTTCTAGATTGCTGTTATGAGTGGCTTGTAAAGTGGCACGGCCTTGATTATGAACACATAACCTGGGAGTCACAAAAGACAGTTATGAATTTGCCAGAAGCCCAGAGTCTGATTAGGGATTATGAAAATCGGCATGACAAGGCAAAGAGGGCTAAAATAAATGAGGTGTGCACAGCTGGAGATTAGAAATCATATACTTCTGATTTCGAAATTCACGTCTTAATTCATATTTAAAATTGCATACCTACTTAGATTTTGCTCCTGTGGTTGAATCGGGGCTACAACCGTACTTTATTTCCCTTGTGCTCATAATCTTCCTTCATTTGTGTTACATTTCATGGAAACAAAAGAATAAAAGATTTGAGTTCTAAGAGCGTAATCTGTAATCTCAAAACTGTATATATGCCTTGGCAGAGATTGTTTGGTTAAAAAGTAAAAGATAATTAAGAAAAAGAGAGAAGGGAGGGATGGAGATTTTCATTGATATATCTTTTTGTTCCTTTATGCTTTCTGTAGTCTTCTGTGGTCTTTACTTCTTTTGCTTCATACAATGAGGCGGGGAGGGAAGGAGGGGTAGATGGAGTATTTGTCACTTTATACTACTAGCTGCTTTTCTTACATTGATTTCTTTCACCACTATAAACATTGTCTTGTGATTATCTCCCTGCAGAAATTTCAAATGGAAAAAGATTTTCCAGTTAAGTTGTCACACTTATCAGCTGGAGCTGCACTTGGATCTGACAGTAATCATTTGGACTTTGTGAATATTCTTCGTGATGTTTGGCACAGGGGACAGAATACTGTTCTGATAGATGATCAAGCAAGCTTGGTAAATTGTACTTCCATTCCTGTTGTCAATATGCTTAGTTTTCCAGATGGCATTTAGTACAATTCAGTAATTTACTGGGAGTGACTAATTTATGATCTTAATCCAAGAAACTCAGATTGCTGCTGGGCATTAAACAGTGCTGTCCAATAAATTTGCATCTGACAATTATGTACTTTATGTTCCCTCTACGATAGAACTAGAGTTTATGGACAATATCATGGTTGGCGTTGTGCCGCACTTTCATGTTTGTTACCCGGAGTTATGCATTAGCATTTAATTGGAGGGTTTCTGGTTCTGGATTCTAACTGTTAGAGATTTTTATTTGTCATATACCTGTCACATATCATAATATTACTTATTATATGTGGATGGGCTAATACTTGATTACAGTTAACCGTTCTATTACTTTCTTTTAACTATTTTGTATGTTATAAGAATCCCTTGCTTTTGGACTTCCACACCTACTGTTGGGAAATATTTCCTAAGATATTATTGACTCCTAAAAGGCAATAATATCAGATCAGATAACATGTATCAGATCTGATATTGTGTACAAATATTAGGAGATTATGTATAGATATTAGAAGATTATGTACAGATACTAGTTTCCTGAATTAGCCAGCTCTATTTCTATATATACATGTAATTGTGTACTAATGAATAATAGAAAAGAAATACAACTGTTCAGTATTTCCGCACCTACCCTTCACCAAAGACAAAAAAGATGAACTGTACAGTATCATACCTATGGCATAAGTAGTGTCACTGTTCATATGATATTAACAGTGCTGCTTGTATGGTAAGAGCAGCAGTCTATATGAGTAATAGCATGTATGAGTTGGTCTTTGTTTTACAAATTGATGGACTAAAGGTGCAGACCTAGTGATCAATTTCATTCGTGGAAGTTTGAGAGTCTGAGTAGTAGGTTGGGCATGTTTAGATGAAATTCATTTCATACAAGAAGAATCTTAGGATGTCCTTTTCATAGATTGATGGAGTGAAGCTGTGAACCCGGAGATTTATTTCACCAGTGAAGGTTCGAGAACTTAACTGGCCCATTTGGGCATGCTTGGGAAAAACTCACCCTAGATGAGAAGAGTCTTACCTGTGGCTCAATGAAATTCTTCCAAACATGATTAGTCTTGGATGCTTGAGGGATCTAGCATGTCCTTGAACAAGGGAATCATTTGTAGCAAACTGAACATCGACTCTAGCTTGAAGAGTGTTGTGATTATATTGTTATAATATGTATCACATATTCGTATAGATGGAAAAGGGTCGGGCTGAGCTGGTCCTGACCCAGATTAACCTTCCTAAGGTGCAGCTCGAGCCTGGTCCAAAACTCGATCGCACCTAACTCATGTTGCCTGAGCCTGACCCAAAGACTGCGAGCCACCCAAAGCTCTTCATTGCATCTCATTGTTGTCAAAGTCTTGCTGCCCATCAATCTGTCATCCCATGTTTGAGATCCAAAAGTGCATTTGCAAGGACAACCCAAACTATGAGTCTTATTAATCTGGAAAGAAAACTTAGAAGGAACAAGGGAAGAGATGAGAAGGGGATGCTGAAGTCATTGGTCTTCAATTGTGGTTGGGTCAATACTTTCTTTGAATTTTTCCTACGCATATGCTGGTTGGACAAGAGCATAAGGCCATCTTATTCTGCACTATAAGGAACAAGAGAAGTTAACTGAATATAAGAGAAGAGAAGGATCAGGAAATGCAACATGTACCAGCGAGTTGGGCGGCTGTTGAAGCAGAAGAAGAAGGGGCTAGGGTTTTCTTTTTATATATAGTCAGGCAAGGCCATGGAGCCGAAGCCTAGCTTGAAGCCCATAAATTGAAAAAAAAGGATGAGCCTGACTCGAAGCCTGGACAACTCAGGCTGAACTTATTGATTTCAGGCTGGGCTGTTTCGAGCTTGGCTATTTTGCCAACCCCACACATTCGGATGATACTTTCATAGCTCGTATTATCTGCTACTATAAATTGATTGGCTGAAATCAGAGTTAAGGCATTCTACTCATTCTTTTTCTATTTTTTCATGCAGGAAAGGGTGTTGAGGGTGATCTTGTTTCTCACATCATTGTCATACCATGTGTCTAAACCTATTCTTATTATCACAACTTCTGATATGCTTAATCTATGGGATCAAGGGTTCTTCCACATTGCTTCTTCTGATGTAGTGGTCTACTGTGGAAACAAAGATGTGCGCAAAGGAATTAGGACACTGGAGTTTAATGAGGAAGGAAATTGTGCATTGTTTCAATATCTGATAACATCAATGGATATTTTCATTGAGGTATATCTTTTGCATCTTACACGATATTATAGCACGGAATTCTGTTTGGTTAAAATGATTGACAAGTTGTCTTTATGATGATCTTGCACGTTTCAATCGTCTACAGGATGATCTTACTCAAGCTTTTTGTCTCTTACAGAACATAATAGGCATGTGTGGTTGTCACGAAAGAAACTTTTTTATTCTTTTTGGAAAAAAAGGGATTTCTAACGTTTTTTCACTTCTATAAAAATCTGAAGAAGTGAAATAAAAGATGAAACAAAGGTTTTTTATTACTATTGCTGAATTTACTGGACTTCTTTGTTCAGTAATGAGGATATCTAACCACATAAATGGTTCTGTAGGATCTTAATGTGTTCAATTCTATTGAATGGAATCTGGTTGTGATTGATGAGTGCCAGTTCTCTGGGATCTATTCTCATATCTCAAAAGTTATTGAGTTAAGAACTGATATGAAGCTTCTCCTTGTCAATGGTCAACTTAAGGTATGGTTCTACATGACTACATGCATTGATATTTATCCTGAATTATTTTGTGGTGCCTCCACTAATTTTGTTGATGTTCTGTATGTTACTCTATGTGTTACAGGATGATATTGCTGAAAATTTGTTACTGCTTGATTGTCAGAGTGGTTGCAGTACGGAGAGTTCAGTTATTTTATCTAACAATAAGATCAGTAATTTAAAGGATAGCTTGTCAAGGTATTTGGTTAATGGTGGCAAGTCGGATTCCTCAAAATTTGAAGAGTATTGGGTACCTGTCCATTTATCACCTATGCAGCTGGAGCAGTATTGTGCTTCTCTACTTTCAAATGCTCTGTCTCTTTGTTCAACCTCAAAAAATGATACTGTTGGGGTCCTTCGAGATATTCTCATCTCCACACGGAAGGTGTGGCTGAATAAATTCGCAATGAATCAGATGATTTTCTGGATTTAAATTCTTTTTTATTAGTATTATATCTTTGTTTGCTTATGCCTGTGATTTGTTGATTTTATCTCTTGATTGTTATACCTATTATGGAATTTTTGTCTAGGCTGCATGTGCATCTAGATATTGTTTATTCTTATCAATAGTTATTGTCTCTTATTACTATAAATAGTGCTTTTTTTTTAATAAGCTGAAAATTTGGGTTGGATCATCAACTTGTCGATACTTTTCATTTTCATTTACATTGTTTCGTACTTCATTAATTTCTCTGAGCTTCAGATTATTTCATCTACTCTTGTGATTTGTTAGTCATATGCTTGTTGATGGTTGGCAGTGCTGTGACCACCCCTACATCACAAATCCATTACTGCAAACCTCGCTGTTGAGAGATTGTAAAGAAGTTGAGATTTTGGATATTGGGATACAAGCAAGTGGCAAGCTACAACTTCTTGATGCTATGCTTTCTGATATAAGGAACAGAGCTTTAAGGGTCCTAATTCTTTTTCAGGTACACTGAATTGATTTATTTCTTAACAGTCCTTATAAAGCTTTTACATATGATGTGTTGCATGACTAAAGATGTTTTGGCTTAGTCCCCATTTCTTATGGCTATTCCACCGTCTGCAATTTCTGTATATCTTTATGGTTATTATGGTGTTTGGTTTATGTATGTCATTCAAATGTGTTTGACTGCGATGCTTAAATAGAAGGCAACTAATCTTGAATTACTGCTCTCAGTCTGCCATTGTTGTATAGCCACCGTCCCTTACTCCATCTGTCTCTCTCTCTCTCTCTCTCTCACACACACACACAGCCAATAGAAACTTGGAAACAAGACTTTTAGATTTACATAATTAATCTATCAACTTTTTAATGTTGAACCTTTTGAGAAACAATAATCTTTTACTTGGTAGGGAAAAGAGCATTCACGTTAGAATTGGTCCCAGATGTTCTGAATAAATGCACAAAACATTTAAAACTGTTTTATGAGACATACAGAATATTTTCATTATGACCGAATTTCTTGTAGTTAATTGATAGAGTGATGTTCCAACTTCCTTAATGGTGTTGCAAAGAAAATGTTTCTTTTGTTGATTCTAATTCTCCTAATTATGCACAAGTCTATGTAATCTAGCTGGTTGAATAGTCAGCCCTTAGAGTTGATTGGTCATTGATGAGATTTAGATGCGTCCAAGAAATCACCCTGATGTAGTTCTTTTTTAAAGTTTTTAACCATATTTCACCTTTTCCTTTTCAATTCCCCCAGTGTGATGTGTTGCTTACGTGTTTGTACAGTCTAGTGGTGGTGGTGTATGTATTGGAGATATTCTGGATGATTTTGTGCGTCAGAGGTTTGGAGAAGATTCTTATGAGCGTATTGATTCGTTTATTACTCCTGCAAAGAAGCAAGCAAAAGTTCACAACTTCAATAATAATCAAGGAATGTTCGTCTTGTTGTTAGAAACTCGTGCTTGTTCTCCTACCATCAAAGTTTCATCAGTAAACACTGTCATCATATATGGTAGTGACTGGAGCCCAATGAATGATTTACGTAACCTGCAAAAGATAACAATTGAAATGCAACGTGAGCAGATAAAAGTATTTCGTCTATATTCACTATATACTGTGGAGGAAAAAGCTCTAATCCTTGGAAAGCAAGGCAAGAAGCTTGATAGTATCTTACAGAATATGAACTCTAGCACTATTCACATGCTGCTTATATGGGGATCTTCGTATCTATTCGAAAATTTGGCCAATTTTCATGGTGGAAGTCCTTTGTTTGAAAAATCAAATTTAGATGTTACCCGGGAGCTCTCCGTCATAATTTCTGACAACAACACAGAAAATGGTACAGACAACCTATCTCAAATTTTGAAAGTCAAACAGAAACAAGGAAGTTATAGTGTCAATTTTCCATTGCCTGGTGAGCTGAAAGTGCAGCTTTTGGGTGAAGATCCACCACATGTATTTTGGAAAAAGTTGTTGGAAGGAAAGGAACCACAGTGGAAATATTCATCTGTTTCAACGCAACGAATTCGGAAAAGGAGTCAGTTGTTTGATTTACAGCAGGAAATAGATATTGAAGGTAACAAAAATCCAAAAAAGTGTAAGAAGTTACCTACAACAGGCGATCATGCACCTCGTGCAAAATCAACTGTAAATGATGGAGATATAGCTGCTAAGGACAGGGAAGGTGATGTTGTTGTGACTCCTTTCCTTAGTGTTATTTCTTGGGCCTGCTTTAGATTAAAGATTTATTGAATTGTCAGTGGTGTACAATATTCTGGCTTTTACTCAACATTTCTGAATAACCTTTCATAAAGCATCTCCTTGTTTGTGCAGGAACAATTGGAGTTCCAGCTCAAAGTTTGTCTGATGTGCTGCCTGAATCAAACAGTCAACCAACTGCAATTCATTCCAATTATACAAACAACTCTCTTTTTTTGTCTAACAAATCACCAGAAATGCCTAAAGCCAATATGAACAATTTTAGTGACAGAACTAATGTGCACAATGCACAGAAAAGTCTACATCTTCAATTGAAGCCTGAAATAGCAAAACTTTGTGGAATTTTACAACTTCCAGTATGCCTCTTAGTTCCTTCCCAGTATTCACATGTTCATAGTGCTCCTTTATTCCCTTTCTTCAAAAATTTAGTTTTGCTACAAGGCTTGTCATTTGTGTTTTGCTATCATTGCAGGATGGTGTCAAGACTATGGTTGAAAATTTTCTCGAGTATGTAATGAATAATCATCGTGTTAATAATGAACCTGCAACTGTATTGGAGGCCTTTCAAATATCCCTTGTAAGGACTTATAATTTCTTATATCTACTGCTGCTTACACTGTTATTTCTCATTATCTATGTTTTTTTTTTCCCAATATCATTGTTAGTCTCACAACTAGTGAACTATAAGGGATGTTTAGGTGTACATAGTTATGTAAGAAGTAATTGATTATTTGAATGTTTGTGATAAGCATAACTGTAAAGAAAAATTATATTCTTTTACTCTATGCGCCATAAGCTCGTCAAGCATTTTGATCTACCACATATTTATAATGCATTGTAATTGAGGATTTGATGGAATAAAAGAACATAATTAGTATTTGCATAAGATGGCTTATGTATTGGTGATTAAAATATTAAATAAATTCCCATTTTTATTTAACTCAAACTTGATTAGATTATGGTTGTTAGAAAGTAGAAACAATGAAACAAAAGAGAAGCTTGTTGAATATAATGTTGATACCTCCGTAGTGTACCAAGCCCCATTTTGAAAGAGAAGATACTTTAAAACTCTTTTGCTCACATGCAACAAAATTACCATTAATTTGTTAAAGTATCAAAGTATGTACATTTTTTGGATGTATCATTTTATTTTAAGAAAACACTCATGGGTGGGCCTTCACATGCTTAAACAGATTTCTTCTTTTTTTAATGTATGTTTTTATTGAATATGTACGGACTTTCTTGATTAGAGACTTTTGAAGAGTAATCAGTTGCTTAAATTTGAAAATTATCCACCATATGCAATGTGTATATAATATACACACATAAGTCTGAACGGACTAACTTTGGCCTCTGACAAAAATTCCATGTTCTGAAATTAATACAACTAAAATGACCCTATATTTGAAGTTTTTTCCTTTGTTGTTTGGCAATTCGTGCACCTTATTTCATTTTCTTATTTTTCTCAAAAAGGAGGATTAATTCCTTATACACTAAGGTTCAAACCTTGATGTGTTTATGGTGGAAGTACATCACATCTATACTTGGCCCAAATTTGGGTCCATGTGCACCCAAAAGATATAGGAGGATTACTTTTCCTTCATAAATTTAAACTTGGAAATTCTTGTCTAATAGTCTTGGCCTTGGATTCCAAGTTTTCTATTGTTTTCTATTTTCAATTGATATCCCTGGAATAGTGCCTTGATTGGATTTTAACCCTTGAAGAAACAATTAAATAGATTATATCTCTAAATGATTTGATATGACCCTATTATGAAAGCCCTTGATATTTGAGGTTTTAAAGTGAATCATTTTTTTCCAAATAAAGTCAAACTAGAGATAAAGATCTAGTGTTTTTACTGCTTTCATTTGCTATGTATATGATTTAAATTTGGATAAAAGAATTTTATTTATTCTTAGAGTTTGATATCTCATTGTCGAGATCTGTCGTGTATAGTGTTGGTAAAGTACGTAGTTTGAGTAAATCATTTTTCTTAATATCATTCAACACTTGAACTACCAATTCACTTGTTACTTCTATGCTGGAAAAATTTCAGTGCTGGACCGCAAGTTCTTTGCTGAAGTACAAACTAGACCACAAGGAATCTCTTCTACTTGCAAAAAAGTACATGAATTTTAGCTGCCGCAAAGAAGAGGCAGATTTTGTTTACTCAATGTTGCGGTGTTTGAAGAAACTGTTTTTGCATCATACTGGAAAGCTGAGGACAGCCTACTCTCCAAATGCTTCTCAGATATTATTGAAAGATCCTATTCCAGATCATTTACCTTCAAGGCCTTCACAGTCAAGGCCATCAGATCCACAGGTCTCCGGTGATCAAGTTCTTCCCCACGTCATATTGGCACGCTATGATATCTCAAAAAGTATCAGGGATATTGAAAAGAAGTGTGACAAGCAGATGGCAAAGCTCATTGCAAAACAGGAGAAAGAAAAGGAACAAGTTTTAAAAAAATATGAGGAAGAGAAGGCGCAACTTGATAATGAACATAAAGCAGAGGCAGCTGTTATTCGTCTACTTGCTAATAATCCATTGGGATCAGACAAACTTAAGTTACTTGATATTCACTATGCCAAGAAGTTTGAAGAACTTGGGCATTGTAGGGAAACAAGCTTAAAAACTTTAAAGGTGAAGCATATTGCTGCAATAAAAGGGTTAAAGGAGGGTAAGAATGATTGGGTGGAAGGAGTGAAGTCATGGGCTCAAGTTGAATTATTAAATAAGATGTCTTCACTTGACGCAGGATATACTAAGGCAGAATCTCTTCCTTTAAGTTCAGGCTATGAATTACGAAATCTAGAGAATTCCCTATCCACACCAGGGTGCAAGGCTCCAGTGGAAGTACCTGAGGCCTCAAGTTCCAATGGGGATGAAGAGGATGTTCTCCCTGGCTTACAGTCTTCATCTGAGCAGATATCTCATTCCAAGTCAAACATGCTTGGTGGTGAAGCCCAACGAGGGATGGCTGACAGCGTGCATTTGAGGAAAACTTTTCAGAATGTTGTCTCTGATACTGCACTTTCATCTAAAGTTTGTACCCCAGATATGGAAGTTAGCTTAGGAGTTCCTGAGGCTGCTGGTTCTAGTGACAGTCTGGAGAATACTGATCATAGACCTTGCTCTGAAGAACAAAATATTCTTGGAACCACATTGATATCACCTTGTAAGGAGTTCCCAACTCAAGGCCCTGATAGTGCCAATACCCTGGGTGGCTTAGAGGATGTTGCCCCTGTAAATCCTCCATTGGGAGGAAAAACTTGTGATTTTACTGTTTCATGCATGCATGATGGAATTTTGTTGGGAGTGCCTGATGCTGCTTCACCTGAAACTGGTAGGGACTTGAACATCTCTGGAAAGAATGAAAGAGTTTCTTCTTTGGCCCCTGATCATGAAAGCATTCATTGGGGTAAAGTCGTAGGTGGCGGTAATCAGGAGTGTCTATCCTCAGATAATATTGCTGGAGCAAACCGGCAAAATGGGGATGCTTCATCAGGAAGGCCTGAAACTAATTCCAGCAAAGAATGTGACATTCATGATATTGGTACATGTGGTAGCCGGATTATTTGTGATGGGAAGTATCAAGACTCTCGCCCCTCATTTATAATTGAGGGAACCAACCACGTAGCCGGTAAAGTCACGGTGGAAGTGCCCGAAAGTGCTCCTGGTAAAGCAGAGGAGGGTGGTATAGCTTATAAACGGCGGGATGAAAATGGTCAAACAGATCAGAATGTGTTTAATGAGGACTTGCAGTCATTGGATAAAGCTGCTGTGCATGAGCAGGATGCAGAGGCTTCAGTTCGAATAACTGAAATTTCTGACGGGGAATTTGTGGCATGTGCTAATGATATTTTAGAGACAAATAGTTTATGCCCAAACCTTTCAGATAAAGACGATGGTGCTATTTCCATCTACAGTTGTGATGATCCTTCCCCGTTCTTGCCTCAACCTATCTTCGCTGAAAACAGTCAAGTAACTCTCAGTGAATGCCGGCAAAACCGTGAAGACCATATTGAAAGCAGTATTGCTGAATTTCCTAGGCAAATGGTTGAGAACCGAACGGATCTGTTGAATCAAACCATTTTGCAGCCCACAACACATTTTGCTGAGCATCCACCTGTAGAAACACCTGTTAGCACTTCAGGGATACATGTTGCAGATACAAGGCCTATTCCTGCTTCTTCTACTACTAGTAGTCATTATGTACAAGCTGCAACTGATGTAGGAATTCCTTCACCGCTACACCATGATCCACTTCAAAATGAGTTGGAGAGAATAAGGAAAGAAACTGACCAGATTATTAATATCCATGAAGGCAGAGTTAGTATCCTTTTATTTAACTGTCTCGTCTTTGATGCTAAATGAAGCTCTAGGTGTATTTTTGAAATGAAAACTTCTTTTCCATTTTGCAGAAGCAGCAGTTAAATGATGAGTGTGAGAAGGAGATAGCTGAGGTGGTTGCTCAGATTCGTAAAAAGTACGAGACCAAAATTCAGGAGCTTGAGAGTGAATTTCTCTCTAAGAAGAAACAGCTGGAGAGCAATTACAAAAAAGTTTTCATGAATAAGATCTTGGCTGAGGCTTTTAGTTCCAAATGCAGGGATGTTAGAGTCTCAAACTCACCAGCCACGCAGCAAGGTATTTGATATATGTGATTACGTCAGCCATGTGGAAATCGTAAAATTCAATGTCTAAAGTGTCTTGCAAGGCCTAATGTCTTCTTTATTTTGGCTTTTTAACCTGTCATGTTCAAATTTAAACAAATTAAGTTTCTTATGCTATAAAATTTGAGTGATTTAAGGCCTGTTGGAATCTTACAATGTCATGCAGCAAAAAATTAGTCCCAGTTCTATGTTAGGTGATCATTTTTGTTATAAAATACATTTTCAATTCTGGTTATTTGACTTCTGAAATTCTTGTTTGTGTCATTGTTAAATAATCAGAAATTTTTACTCTCAGGACTTGCTGACTGGTCTTTAATGAGTTTGATGGGCAAAAAAGTGAAAGGTTAGGTATTTAATTATTGATTATGAAATGACAGGAATAGTTAAGATTTTATTCATTGAGACTACAAAAATGTCATCCATTGAGCATTATTCTTATGAAAGCTGACCACATTTCTCTATAAAGTACCCGAATAGAATTGTGGAAATTTACAGTCTTAACTACACAATGAAGCTCTGCAACTGTTACCATTGTATAAAACTTGAGCATCTTATTAATTCAGGATATCTGAGTTTCTATAATGAGGCTTCAGCTTCCATAGATGAAGTTAACTTTTTAATGACAAATTATAAATTGCTATAATCAAGTGGCTTTGATGTAGGACGAGCAGAATATATATCAAATTAGTGATTAGAATCCACAGAACTTACAAAGTCTGGCCGCTAAAATTTGTGTTTTAGGTTTGGGATTTTAGCTTAGGTTGTTCAAATTTCAAGTTAGGACTAGCTGGAATTTTAATAATGGAAGGTAGAGAACTAGAAATCACTCCTAAGGTCAAGAATCATTCCTTGAAGAAAGCTTTACACTTCTAATTGAAAACTCAAGTTTATAGAAAAATATTGAGGATCTTCAATAAGTTTTCAGATAACATATCTTACTACAAAACTTAGCACAAACTAAATTTCAGCCTTAGTTGTCTTTTTTGTCACCTCAACTCTTGCTCTTCATCCTATCAATATCAAATTAAAGTTTGTAGTTAATTGCTTTGCCCTTTTTTTTTTTCCTTATAAACTCCAACTTCTTTTGCATCAAGCTTAATTGGTTGAAATTACAAATTCTAGCACTTTGTGGTTGAGTAACTTGCCCTCTTTTGTATCTTCTGCACACTCTTAAAAGTTCTTCTCTGTCAAGCTTAATTTTGAAGTTACAAATTCAAGAACCACTAAACCCCTGAACCAGTTGTTCAGCCCCTTCATAGGGGTTTAGTTACCTGCATGTGTCTTTAATGTCATAAAACCTGCCTACATGTTGATGCACCAACTTTTAATTCAAGGGATTTGGAATCCTGTAACTTTCCTTGGCATGTATTTACTTTAACACTATTTGTTCTCTTATTTTTCTAGTTGATGATGCATTTATGCCTTTTTTTTTTCATCAGAATTGTCCTCTAGTTTTCTGCTGCAACTACTTCAGCTGTCATCACAAGACTCTGCTCAGAGGCCTGTTACTGGTTTGAACTTGGCTAGTTCTCCAGCAACCAGTTTGCAAACTGCTACACAAACGACTCCTGCACCTCAACCAACCTCAACCAGATCATCCCCCTTAAGCTCTATTTTACCAATAACAGGCAATGCTGGTACCTCAACCAGATCACCCCACTTGAACGCCATTTCATCACCTATTCCTGACACATCAACCAGAGCAGCCCATTTAAGCCCCATTTCGCCAGCAATAGGCAGCCTTGGCACTACATCTAGATCAGCCTACGTAAGTCCTATTTCGCCACCAATAGGCAATACTGGCACTTCAACCATACCCCACCACTTAAGTCCTACTTTACCTCCAATAAGCAATCCTGGCACTTCACCTCACTTAAACCTGATTTCACCCCCAATAAACAATCCTGGGGCCTCAACCAGACCACCCCACTCGAGCTTCATTCCTCCAACAATTACCAATCGTCAACTTGGGAGTGAAATTAGAACTCCTGCTCCTCACTTGCAACGTTTCAGACCTTCAGCATCAGTAGGTTCTAATACCGCATCTGTTGCACATAGCATGCCATGTCAACAGGTGGTCTCTAGCCCCCTCTCCACTCCCACACTTCATAAGGTTCCAGTACAAATCCAACCATCAATACATCAAGCTAATCCTCAAAGTGGAGTCCAGTGGTCTGAAAATGCAGCAAACCTTCCACCAATTTCAAGTTCGTCACTATCGGCAATTGAGTTGCTTATGGATGTTGATGCGGTTCCACCATGCAGTTTGCCTCCACTAACAGCTACGGGGTCTAACTGGGATCAATTGCTCGTCCCTAACCAATTCGATGGTGCACCAACAAATACATCGTGTGACAATGATGTCGTCTGTTTGTCAGATGAAGACTGACTAGTAAGGACTGGTTTTAGTGAAGTTTACGAACTGCATTGTGGTAACGGCCTGGGGACCCTAGTGATTCTTAACTGTATCCTTCCTGTACAGCATTACAGGTAGCACATGTTCAAATTCCCATGTAGCTGTAGTTTTGTATATATCTGTTTGTACGGCTTATTGGGATCATCATACTGAATATGGTGCCGTTAAGAGGCTGCCTATTTCATGTAAGTTTTTATTATTTCAGTTACCGGCGTCCTTTGCGTTTGATAAAGATGCCACCTTGATGAAAAACATTTCTTTATTTGTAAGTTTTACATAGCTAGAGCTAACCACCTCGAATGGTTTAGCTCAGCAGCGAAGATTTGACAAAGATGCCTCCAACAATGAGCCCATTTGGATTAAATGAGCATAAATAGATATATCTTCAAAATTTTGGATTAAAAAACCGTTTCCAATTTCTAACATAATATTTTTTATCGTAATTTTACCCCCAAAAAATCGTCTTATTGTCACCTGTAACTAACACTTTTAAAGTCAACGTATCAGCAGGCGCCTATGTTAAAATCAAACACACCCCTCAACCTTTATCCTCTTTTTACGCCTAAATTCGGAAAGTGATGGATTGTCATGTAAGGAAACTCAGATGAGGATCTTTAATTTCTTGTTTGAAAAACATAAGCTGCATAATTTTGAATGAGCATTTTCTTTGCTGTTGTGTCGTTAAAACAGACCAATCAACAGATAAATGGAATATCGAACACGACGACGGATAGCAGTTTGACAGTCAAAGGGCATGAAAATTCAACGAAAAAGTGGGCAAGTAATGCCATAAACTATATATTTTTTATATCCCCATTTGAAATATCTGCTCCATAAGGGAAGATGAGCGCTGATATAAGAATAAGACTGCTCCTAGAGGTTTCTTGGTGTACTTTGGTCTAATAGCTGCCAAAAAAAGTCAGACAAAGCACAGTTGGGTGTGATGATTTTGGTTCTAGTATAGCTATAAAAAGAAGCCTAAGCTGGCTTAAAGTCCCTTATAATAAGCGGTGGACTTCACTCGAGGCAAGTAGGCATAGCCATGTTATGCTAAAAAGTAAAACGATCACCCTACCACTTATTTGAATGCCATTACAAGTTGGTAGTAGCACTCGCATCGCACCATTCCTTATAAATGCAAATAAATTTGACTTGACGCAAAGAGTAGCTTTTGACAACTGTATTGTGTATGTAACAAATGACATTCATGCTTGACACCCTGTCAATTTCCTCAACTGCATAGACTATCATTAATTCAGCGCCAACATTTGGTCATCTCTCTCAAGCACTCACCTGTTACGTTTTTATCATTCACACATGGAAGGGGTTGCCGTCACCTCACAATTTTAATAGTTACCCTACCCACCTAGGACTTTTAACTTTTTTTTATAACGATAATATTCATAATAACATGCAGACGAAGTATTCTCTGTTATTACATATTTAAGTATATTACATTAAAAAAATTCAAACGATATTTTATTATATTACATTATAAATTATTTTACCTCTTTTAAATAAATTTTTAATATTTCATTTATTTACATTCTATCTTATTATAAATCATTTCATTTTATTAAAAATTTTATGTATATCTGTGATCATAATACAAATTCGGTCCTTCTCTATACTTATCCCTCGTCCTCTTATATTGCCTAATGAGATGCTCATATTGACCTCTTACTATATTCACGATGAACTCCATGTCTGTCCCCCACTCTTTCCTCCTCATTCATTTCCTTGTCTTAGGATGAGCTTTTCTTTCAACTTTGACTTGTAATGAACTTGTAAGAAAATATTAGTAGCAAAAGTAAATTCACTCTACTTATAATCTAAACTCTTGACTAAAAGTTTTTTATAAACTATATAATCTATATCAAGACATATAGTTTACATATTTTTCATTTATCAAATAACTCCAAAAGAAGTAAACTGGATGAAAAACAAAATAAAGAAAAATAACTAGAAGCCAAGAAAATAAGAAAACTTAAAAATAGGAGAATGAACTCGTTGAAACCCAATTATTTTATCATCATCATCACACCCAGTCCGAAGCTCCGCAGTGAAGCGAGGTCTGGAGAAATCTGATAATACGCAACCTTATTTTTACATAGTAAAGAGGCTGTTTTCGGTAGATCCACATATAAATGTGACAGGAAAATAGTAATGCAGGTTAAAAAAATAAATAAATAAGACACTCAAAATATTTAAGTAAATAAAATTACAAAAATACATAAGGATGATAGAGGATTGGCAAAGATCCAGTGCTCCTTCGTCATCGTACGTGTCTAATTTTTTAGTGCTCATTGTCCTACTATCATTGTGAAAAACATAAAAGAAAAAGGCAACAACTTGGATGCCTTGTGAATATATCCAATTACTCTAAACATAAAAAAATAAGAACTCAATAAGAATGAATTTTTTAAAAAATAGAACAATTGATAAGCAAGATTCTTTTATTAACCTGTAAAATCGAGGAAACAAGAAACAAAACCTAAAAATGAATTATTTTTTTATGAATATTATCCACAAACAATGCAAACAAGAAAATTAAATGTACAAAACAAAGACACAATAATGATGAAAATGTAAACAGACAATATCAAACTAAAAATTTAGGTTTTTATACAAAACATGATATGAATTCTCCCAATAAGAATTATAATATTCATTATTAATATTACGTAATCAAACACCATTATATCTTGACAAGTTTGATTTAAGAAAAACACAAAATTACAAAAATGATATGAATCGCCCACACTAATAGAAAAAGATTGAGAGT
The DNA here is from genome assembly GCA_026546855.1 of Erythroxylum incrassatum. Taxonomy (NCBI): domain Eukaryota; kingdom Viridiplantae; phylum Streptophyta; class Magnoliopsida; order Malpighiales; family Erythroxylaceae; genus Erythroxylum; species Erythroxylum incrassatum. The sequence continues at coordinate 5,135,143 of JANVCL010000008.1, read as the reverse complement.
GATAAGATTATAAGGCCTAATCACTATTAATAAGGTATATAAAATCATAAGCTTTTAGAGAACTTAAAACAAGAGTTACCTTTAAAAGATTGAAGAAAAATATTTCTAAAGTTTTTATTAATAAAAAACAATGATAAGTAAACAATTATAGTAATAAGAAAGCCTCCCATAAGTATAAAACTATAAGAAGAAAATATCATATTAAAATAACAAAACCATAAGCAACTAAACATAAGTCTGGCGTTGTTTAGGAAACATACCAAAGTCAATTTGTTTTAAAAAGTTTAGCGTGCGTAATAATGATGAGTCTGACATCAATTATAAGTTCAACTCTAGCATCTTCTTCAATCTGCAAACCTTGTGTTGTGTTACTTATATTTTGTAACCCTTTCTAAAAACTTGTTTATTCTTCACTTGATTTAACAACATAAGCTTGACTTCATTCTCTTAGAGATCAAAACTTTGCTTCTTGCATAAAGATTCACTATTATATCATCGAAAACTTGTTTAACCTTTTTTGTTTTACTCTCAATGAATCTCCAACAACTTTGGACGCTTCAGTTGAATTATAAACAACCTACTCAAACCCCTTCTAATGCTTTGAGATTGTTGTATAACTTGAATTGATGCTTTGATTCCCGTAATATTTTGTTTTTTGTTTTTAACTTTCAAAACGTGAAAAGAATACAAAAAGTTAATGTAATCCCGCCTGACAGATACCTGGTGCTCATACATACATTCATTGGCCCCTCCCAAATGCCTTTTTAGATGTAAAGTTCATTCCTCCCAACATGAAATTTATCTGCTTTTGAGACCATGAGCAAATACCAAGTTAATTGCTTCTCATGTAATGAAAAGAGAGGTCTCTTGCATTCATAAATTTTTAAAACTTAGTGGACAGCAATCGAGTAAAGTGTTCACTGATACGGCTCCTTTGTAACGTTTATACAACTTTTTTTAGGCTTAAATTTATGCTACTTTACGCGAGCAAGTCAACATAAAAAGGCAGAAAGCAGGCTTTTGTGAGAGAAAGATTAGCATCTCTCCATGCCAAAGGTAAACTCCGAACTGACATCGAATCAGAAATTTTACTGGTTGTCAGTTTGATGGATTCGACTAGTTTAATTATTGATTTAACGGGTGTAACATTATTATTATGTAATAATTATATTTAATTATATATGATATTAGTAATATTAAAAAATAAAAAAATATATCAAATAATATAAACATATTTAAAAAAATAAAAATAAATAAATAATTCATTGAATCAATAGCCGAACCGAACCAGTTTGACCGATTTTCACTGATTCAATTCAGAATTGATTTTTAGGGATCACCTGGACCGAATAGTCGACCAGTCACCGATCGAATCGGCCAGTCCAATCCGAGTTTCAAAACAATGCTGCCCGCTAATTGGATTCTTAAACAAAATGGGTATTTTAAATTGGTTTTGATTTATTGGAAATCTTAAATACTTAAAAGTAGTTTATGAGAATAAAAAATATATACATTTTTGTTCTAAGTTTATTTATAACTCATTCTATGTCAAGAAAAAGATAAGCATTTTTGGAACTCGTATTTCTTTTAAGATTAGGAATACAATTAAAAAATATATACAATTAAATTAGTTTTGATTTATTCAATATCTTAAATATTTAAAAGTAGTTTATTCGACTACTTACATGTCTATGAGAATAAAAAAAATATTTACATTTTTGTTCTAAGTTTGTTTATAACTCATTCTATGTAAGGAAAAAGATAAGCATTTTTTAAAACTCATATTTTAATTAAGATTAGGAATACAATTAATATGTTCTATACTTCATCATCTCATTTATTTCTTTGTTTAATTTCAACACAATGGCATTATAGAGGTGTTTTCTGAACAATTATCCAACAATAAGAACTCAGTGAAAATCTCACTGATGACAGAAGAAGTCAAAAAATGCATAGCTTACTTCTAATAAATTTATGAGCAATCATCTATTATCTGATTAATAGTACATTCTTTAGTTTTTTCAAATTTCTAGTATTACATCATATATTATTAATTAATTAATTAATTAATGCTTATAAATTTTAATATATTTTATTCTCATGAACTGCATTTCTTTAATACAATTCAAACTTGTGAGGATGCTTTGTATTGATAGGAATACCTGAGAATCATATCCCTACTTAGGTTATAGCTACTTTGTGAGCAACAAGAGAGGATGGTGAGTGGGTGTACACACACACACATATATATAATTTACCGTGACATGACCTCCTTCAATGATTGATAAAGAGTCACTTCATATTTGCCTATGGTTGGATTAAAGGTCAGCATATCTTAGAGGTATAGGACATGAAGGTGTCTGTTGTGGGTCTAGTATTTCATTTTCATTGCAAATGATCTTCAGGGATTTCTATGAAATTATTCTGTGCTCAGGTTATAAGAACATGGGGTGTCTGCGTGGGCTCACCACCTTTCACTAAGTTTCAAGTGGATGACAAGGATTCGACAAAAACAAAGCTCTCTCCAAGCAGAAATACAGATATTGCAGATCATGTAGACTGCTTTACAGAAACATTTGACAAGAAAAAAGAAGCATGTGAATCTGATATCTGGTTTGGTTTTGGGTCCATCAAGCTCAAGCCCCCACTTGGTGCTGTCCTGAGAGCTACCTAGGTTGAGTTAATAAGGTTGTTGAGAACTAAAATGGGATAGCGAGTGAAGCCACTGTGGCTGTGTGGCATGATAAGAATACACCATTTTCTTACCAGAACAACTGCAGACTTATAATATTAATTTCTTACCTGTTCCTAAAATTTGATTTTGGTATGTTTCTTAAGCAACTTCATATCCATACCGAATACCAAATTAGGTACACAACTCCGAAAGCTTAAGAAGACTCCGACACGAATGTCCAAACTTCCATGAAAGGACAAAAACAGCTAACAACCTCACACAGTTGTTGTATCGTACCCAAGTGGCTGACTTCCATGTTTGTGTTTGGGGTCAGACATCCATCATAAGACTACAGAAATTTAACCAATACACTAACACATATTGCCCCACTTCATCATTCTTCTTTATTTGCATCTCTTCTAACGTTGAAAAGCAATGACTCGGGTATCTCGCACGGATTGGTTTTGGTTGGATCACCAAACCTCCAATATAGGAGTTAGATGTACACCATCAACTACACTACAACAAGATCTTCCTGTATCACTTTTAGTCAATTTTTTAAAGTTGTAAGCAGGATTAATCAATACAGCCACCGCCAACTTGCAAAACAGAAGGTAATTAATCAACAATTTCCTGTTTCAACGAGGTAAAAACTAAAAGGGTCTTGGAGATAAATATTCACTACTTTAATTCGTGAAAGTGGAAAAGAGTCGATTTATTATTTGGAGAAATCAACGTGAGATGTGAATTAATCACCTTTTCCAGTGTCACCTTCACAGTTGGATAAGGCTTCTATCACTTTCATGCATCACAAGTTGTGCCTAAGATAACATAATCAAAGACAATTAATTTACAGTTAAACATTAATGAATTCCTAGCTACTTGTCTTTTTCAAAAAACGAAATATAGTAATTGGAGACTATTTTTACTTGTCATAAGAGACGGCAACCTCAACCTCATCCTTTCTACTATTTATCTATGTTTAGATTATAAAATTGTTAATAAACAAAACAAAAGAAGAAGAAGAAACTGTGTATATAACAAACAATGCAGTATTCAAAAGCAGGAAAACTGATGATGGCATTAGTATATTCTATGGGCCCCTTAGTTGGCCTAGGTGACTGCATTACATTGATGAAGAGTTTGACCAATTGAATTGCTTGAAATGGGATTTGAACCGACTTTAAAATTTCAACAATTTGGTCAGATATTGTTATTTTGTTCAATGACTTAGTTGTATGTCATTGACTATAAAATAATATTGTGAAGGGTTTTTTATATTCCTAAAATTAAATGCTCAAGTTAGAATAGTCGTGAAAATGAATGTTGTGGTAGTGATATTTGTGGATGATAAATTCTCCGGAAGCATATGATAAAGTTAGTGGCAATAGTTATTGTCAACTAAATTCACAATGATGTCGTGTTGAAAAGACAAGCATGGTCAAAACTCAAAAATGCCAAACCAACAATGAGGTGAAGTAAGTAAACTCCATGTCCTTACCACCTCGAAAGTAGGTTTGGGACATGCCATGAATTAAAACCACCATCAAAAGTACGCCAATACCAAAGTAGCTTGGGATGAATGAAACCAATTTAATTTTAGTATAGTCACATATTTTTTTACATATTAACAATCAATTATATGATTTTTTGTATTTTAATAATTTGATTTTTAGAGTAAGTTTCATTAAGTCTTGGGATTAGTGAGCTAATTTATTGACCCGATGTTATTTTTTAAAATTTTAAAACATAGGTTTGAAAATGAGAATCTCTTTTAAGCTAAGATTTCCAATCTTGAATATGTGATGACAAAGTTGGTAAGAATTTAGTGTCGAATTAATTGGAAAACTATATAAAATTATTTTATACCCATCACAAAATTTTGAGTTATATAAAAATATAAATATAAAAATTTTAATAAATAAGATTGTAAAATGTTTAAAATTGTAATTATATCAAAATTTAATGAAATTTATTTTATAATTTAAAATAATGATATGTAAAATAGCATAGCAGCCCTGAGGCCGGCGACCAACTTTGGCTGGTCAAGCAAAGTGGAGTAATAATAATTCTAACAAAATGGCAATAATGTAATAAACCCGAAAGCAACGGACAGATGTTAAAAATGGTACTGAAAACGTAACGTGACACGTTTTATTCCTAACAGCTACAAACGCTTTGACCATGTAATCTGAAAGGACAAAGTTACCCTTAGCTTGTAAATTTAATAACCACAAAAACCTGTCTCAAATTAAAAACTTGAAAAGACACTTAAAACACACGAAGTCCTTGTTTTGTTTTTAGCTTTAAGCATCCATATGTCTCTATGGGTGGCAACTACAGAGACCACAGTTTCATGATCCAACAGATCATGTCCATGGAGCAAATAGCCTCTTAGATAACAGAAAACAGATTTCGGTAGAGAAAAGCAAAGCTTTTGTGTTTATCTGGAGGGATGGTAGATCTGAAAGGCATGGGGAGCAAATGGAGAAAAGCAAAGCTTTTGCTTGGTCTCAACAGCTGCCTCTACGTTCCAAAATCGACTCTTGAAGATGACTCCTTTCCTTACCCTCCGGCTCGTCTCTCCGACGCCGTTTCCCTCTCTCAGGCTGCCGTTTCCGGTGGCTCTTCCACTCCCACCCCTTCCTCTTCTGGCCTCCGTTTGTCCAAATCCGGAACCAAATCGACTTCCAAGGTGATATACTTGTTTGAGACTACGTACGCGTGTGTTTTATGGATTTTGGGAGGTAATGTTGTTCTGTTATGGTAAAATTTGGGTTAAGCTGATTGTTAACTTGCTTCTGCTGGTGGGTAATGGAAGTTTTACGTTTTTTCTTTCTTTCTTTCTTCTTGTCTTGGTTTGTTTGCTATTTAGATTCGATGTTATTTGCTCAAAAATGATTTAAACGGGAAAGAAACCTGTTCCTACTGAAGTTTCTCCATTTCCGAATCTTGGATGCGGTAGCTTGCGCTGGTAGATTTTTTATCGGTTCCTTAAAAATCTTTTTATTTAGTTTTCAGAGCAACTCAAGGAGATTTAGTTCCTTGGTAAAAATTGGA
>JANVCL010000008.1:5117443-5129378 GCA_026546855.1 Erythroxylum incrassatum | reverse complement strand
ATGATTTAGGGAGTTGTCAATGCCAATTATTATTAACGCCTAACTGTGGTTTTAATATGTAATCTGACTCTAGTTTCAAGGTGCTTATCAAAGTGGGGTATGGTGGGTGTGGGGAGTGTGATTCTGAATATGTTGATGAGAAGATGGGGCATCGGTTGTCAGGTAATTTTCAACCCTGTACATGAGGTAGAGAGGTCGTTTTGTGGTGGGTAATGTTAAAGTGGACTAGTCCCTTTTGAGGACCATTTATCGCTTTGGCTTAATACAAAAAAGTCATACGCCACCATTGTACAGTGTTGTTGCTGTTGTTACTCTACCCCAGTTCTTTCTCTTGATGGGAAAAAGTGCTTTGTCTCGTTAGCACACCACTTTAACATTCTATATCTCTCTCTCTCTCTGCTTTTTATGATAAATTTAGAAAGCCTTTGTAGTATTTGATTGAAATTAAAAATCTATACAAGGAAACAAACAGTCTGAAACAAATCTATTTGCTTCCCTTCTTTTGATGAGGTTTATATTTCTTTTCTCACTAATTATCCTTGGATGGTTTTGTCTCCATAAGTTCACTATTATGTTGTTTAACGCAACTTGATTACTCTAGCCCTCTGCTTTTGAAAAGTCTTCTTTCTTGTATGCTTTGTCTTTTGCTGACCTTTGATTACCTGACATCGACTTCTCTTAAGTTTGATGAGCTAATATGTTAGGATGCAGAAGAGTTTTGGGCAAATACGTTTCTTTTCAGGAAAAAAGTATGTACAATGGGGATATGCGGTGCTGAGAGTCTGAGACCCTATAAGTTGTGTTCTATTTCTTCTTTTTATGTGTCAGTCTCAATAATTGGGCTGCATTGAGACCGAGGGCTCAGTATTAGATGCACAGTGGCATTTGAAATTTACACGTTTATCAACAAAGCTTAATGGAAAGATGTTTATTACATCACTAGAATTGAATATTATTTTAATGTAAATTCTGGCTGTACGTACCCAGGTTTTTTTTTATATTAAACTTTTACTTTCGGGAGCAGCGGTTGAATACCAAGATGTAAATAAGGTTACAAGTGTTGTCTAAATATACTTTTACATTGGATCATAAATCCTTCTAGTGATTTATTGCGTCTGAATAACTTAGAATAAAATGATTAAAATCTCATAGGGGTCAATATTTATATAAAGTCTGTTGATTGATAAATCACTTCATTGACTTGAATATGTAGAGAATGTTTGCTTCCATTCAATCTTTTCGATGCATACTTTGGTGCAATGTTGCCTTATGTTAGATTCTTACTGGACTTACTCATCAACTGCAGAATACTTGTGCAATATGCCTCACTACCATAAAACCAGGACAAGGCCACGCCATTTTCACTGCAGAATGCTCTCATTCCTTTCACTTTCATTGCATTACATCTTCAGTTAAGCATGGGAGTCAAGTTTGTCCAATTTGCAGAGCAAAGTGGAAAGAAATTCCATTCCAAAACCCAGGTTCTGATATTTGTCGTGGAAGGCCAAGAATCATTCCCCCACGTTGGTCTAGAGATGATGCTTGGACACCAGTTCTAAGAAGAGCTCATGCTGCTCGACCGGATACAGATCGACATGTTTCATCATTTTATCATGCCCAAGAACCAGCTATTTTTGATGATGATGAAATCTTAGATCATCGACATGTGTTTGCTGAGAATGGAATACCAATATCTACAAAAGATGTTGGTTGTAGCAACTCAGTTGGAAAGATGGTTGTTGAAACTTATCCTGAAGTTTCAACCATTAGTAAATCAACTTCGTATGATAATTTCAATGTCCTAATTCATCTTAAGGCTCCCAATACAAGGGGGAGGCATAATAGCAGCAGAAATAATGAAATTTCACCACCATCTCAAAATTCTCGTGCCCCTATCGACCTTGTCACAGTTCTTGATGTTAGTGGCAGCATGGCAGGTACAAAACTTGCTTTACTAAAACGAGCAATGGGGTTTGTGATACAAAACCTTGGACCTTCTGACCGACTTTCTGTCATTTCATTCTCATCCACGGCCCGCCGCCTCTTTCCTCTTCGTCGGATGACTGAGAATGGAAGACAGGAGGCATTGCAATCCGTTAATTCTCTAATATCCATTGGTGGTACAAATATTGCTGAAGGCCTGAGGAAAGGTGCACAGGTGATTATGGAGCGCAAATTGAAGAGTCCGGTTGCTAGTATTATTCTGTTATCTGATGGACAGGATACTTATACTGTCACTAGTCCTGGTGGGACTAGGTCTCAAACAGATTACAAGTCTCTTCTCCCAATATCGGTTCATCAGAATGGTGGTACAGGCTTCCAGATTCCTGTACATGCATTTGGATTTGGTACAGACCATGATGCTGATGCAATGCATTCAATTTCTGAGATATCTGGGGGCACTTTTTCTTTCATAGAAGCCGAAAACGTGATTCAAGATGCCTTTGCACAGTGCATTGGAGGCCTGTTGAGTATTGTTGTGCAGGACCTACAGGTCCAAGTTGACTGTGTTCACCCAAGTTTGCAAGTTAGTTCGATAAAAGCCGGAAGTTACACAAATCGTATCACAGCCGATTCTAGAGTGGGCTATGTGGATGTTGGGTACTTGTATGCTGAAGAAGAAAGGGATTTTTTGGTCACTTTGAATATTCCAGCTGATGGTTCCAGCAACGAGATGTCATTGCTGAGTGTTAAATGTAGATACAGAGATCCTATCACAAAAGGTATGATTACTGTGGAAGGAGCTAGTGAAGTAAAGGTCCAAAGGCCTGACAAGACTGGGGTGCAAGTAGTATCAGTAGAAGTCGAGAGGCAGCAGAATAGAATTCGCGCAGCTGAAGCAATGGCTGAGGCTAGGGTTGCAGCTGAAAATGGAGATCTGTCTCGTGCAGTATCTGTCCTGGATGTCTGTTTTCGGGCATTATCTGAAACTGCCACGGCAAAGGCCGGTGACAGATTGTGCGCTGCATTGTGTGCTGAGTTGAAGGAGATGCAAGAAAGGATGTCAGATCGCCAAGTATATGAGACATCTGGAAGGGCTTATGTTCTATCAGGCTTGAGCTCGCACTCATGGCAGAGAGCAACAGCACGTGGTGATTCCACTGATAGTGCAAGCCTCGTGCAAGCTTACCAAACCTCATCTATGGTTGACATGGTAACTCGATCTCAGACCTTGGTGTTTAGCACCCCATCAAACCAAAGAAGGCTCCGATCGGCTTTGTCATTTCCAGCTACCAAACTGGAACCAAGGTAATTGACAGTAACGTCTGAAAATTCTCCTTAGCCTACATCCATATATTATGGAAGTTTTTTTTTAATTTTAATTCCAAATGTTACTCTGTTATTAGTTTTGTCAATTGAGAGATAGGCTACAGTGGAAAGAGGGAGGGGGTTGGGTATATCCTTTTGTTTTGGTATGTAAATGAATAAGAAAATTGGGGATAGCTGTGATGATTTTGAGAGAAATGGTGAAAGGTAAAGGTGGGGGTGTTAGGTTTATATTACATGGGGATGTACAGAAGGAGAATTGGGTTTTCTTTACATTGTAAGGGGGGACTGGGGAGGGGGGTATAGCCTTGCAACTGTTGAATACATGGGGTGAATTCTTGGCTTAAATATTAATGTGACTTGTATTTACTCTTCATTCTTTTCAATGCTTAGCATTGTATACTCTTTACAGTGTTTTAAGGCATGTACCTGCACTTGCCAACTTTTTATTTCCCAGTTTTTATGTGCTTGTTATCAAATATGTTTTCAATTATGCGAGACTAGAAGAGTGGTATATTGAATAAATTGTTGAGATCACTTACTAACTCGCTATTTGTTTTGAGTATATTATTTAGTGAGTTGATGATTAAGGGTCAAGCATCGAACTAACTAGTATTAATAAATTTATGTGTTTATGCAGGAGAGAAATTCATAGTAGTATATTGATGAAGTGACAATTTCAATCCAACTGACATTAATTGGTAACTGAATAAGATTTAAAACAGCGTTCTTTGGTTTTTGTTTTTATTTTTAAATTCATTAAATGTTTTATTTATTTGAGTTTTGAAATTTTGTTTTAGATTTTATTTTTCTACTTATGAATTGCAAAATTAATTCACAAGTTACAATGCAACTATTCGATGAGAGATTGGTTGACCATTAAGGCATATTAATTGGCCAACACGTCAATAAACTCACATGTTACGCATTTAACTTACATTGGTTGACCACTCTCTAAAGATATAATTTTAAGATTTCAAAACACTCAAGCTTGATTTATTTAATGAAACTATAATTAAAATATCTTTCAAATTGTCTCTATAAGAATGTCTGACTTTTCTTTTAAGAACAAAAGCTTCAATACTTCGTATAATAAAGTAAGATAAAATGTTTAAACGTGGTGAGCCTTTAAGACTATTAAAGTAACAAAATGAGATTTTAATTAATATTAAAAAGTAAATAATAACCTTGATGTTCCGTGTGCTTCTTTTATTTTCTACTTGATCCTCTCTTAGATAGTTACAAATTTCAACTTTTCTTTATTAACTTTATAAAGTATCTTCTTGAGTTTATAAGGATATTTTATTCTTACATTGCATCACATCAAAAAATAAGCTTATTAGTTAGTACTTATTTTTTGTTATCATCAAAATATCTCGGAACCATTGTTGGTTCAAACAACCTACCCGGATGATTACAAGATATAAAAATTTTAAAGAGCAATAAAAATTAAAAGACAATTAATTATCCATAATGATTAGCTTCCTCTTAATTCATGCATAAAACATAATTCAATGTTAAGAACAAAAGAGATATTAAAGAATTATCCACGTATACATATACAAGAAATTTACTCAAGTATAAAAATATTATTTATAAAAAAGTCACCATATATACAAAATTCACTCGTTCTGAATGTCATCATTTCCTTTAAATCTAATATCATCAATCCTCTTTCCCCTTTTTTGAATAAAAAAGAAATTAATTATTTAAAAATGTAAAATATAAAATTTCATGCATCAAACTAATTCGGTTAAGGGATCATAAAGAATTTGATCAATATTGATAAACTTGCTCAAGTAAGAGTGTCATTGAACATTTAAAGTGTCGAAACAATTATTTAAAAGGTCAATTTTGATAGAAACATTTTTAATTGTGTTTAGTGTTAAATATCTCCAATTTTATTATTGTGACTAAATTGAAAAATTCAATTAAAGTAACAACGCAAGTTTGACAAAATTAAATGAAGAAATTGAAAAAAAAAAGCATAATTGTAATATCCAACTATTAATTTTATAAGAGTTCATTATTTTAAATTTTCAAAATTTTCTAAAAAAAAGATATGGCAAAGTGTTCAAAAACAATCTTAACTCCTTTTTCAATGCGACTATGGAAAAATCAAATTGATAAGATAACTCTAAATGATGAAAAATTTTGAGTCCCTAAATTTGAAGCTTTAGAAGTATAAAATTTCAATTTTCAATTCTTATGAAATGAGAGATGGTGTTTTTCAACGAAAAGAGTGAGTTGTCTAGGATCTTAGAAGACATAAACAAATAAGATTAAAAAAAAAGTGAAGAAAAGAGATGGAGGAAGCCCTTCAAATGTGAAGGCTAGTAGACCATATAACTTAACTGATTAATCGATGTTTATGCGTAGCCAACCACATTTATTGACCAAAAAGGCTACCATTTTTTTATTAAATGAAACAAAATACAAAGGGTACAAGACAAGTCTAGGGAAATAGATCCTCGATAGATTTTTTAATAGGATATGTTGGCACTCGGTAAGTGTAGTGGTAAAATATGTAACACCAATGTCAGAGCGTTCAGCCTGGTTGACAAGCTAATTAGTGTGTCTGTTATTTTTTCGATAGACATGTCGATGAACAATAGACTAGTTTCGGGTGAACAGTTCCAGGATATCCGTAACTATAAGGTGAAGAATCAATCAGACATTGGTCAACTACTTAAAGATATTGATCAACCAATGTGCGTAAGTGATCAATTAGAGGAGCAATCAATCTACGAGCAAACTCAATCAAAAGTAAAATAATGGTGATTTTTTTATGAGACTAGTGGACCATATTAAGAAATTGTTGATCAATATGACCTAATAACTTGAGAAATAATTTTAAAAATCAATTTAATGGATTAAACCACATAGAAGATCATGAAAATGCCAATCAAGGACAACTATAACATTAAAAGGGAATTTAGTCACGTAGAATTTCCATCAATCGTACCTAATTTTCTTCTAATTTTTCAAAGTATATCCTCATTCATTGGTTTAGCGAAATTGTTACCTAATTAATTTAGTGTATCAACAAATTATAAATTAATACCCCCATTTTGCGTATAATCTCTAATTCTAGGTACTAAGGTCCACAATATACTTTAAAAAATTATTCAATTCCTCATTAATAATATAAACCCAATATCACCAATAAGGATTTAAACTTAATTTGAAAATAAATGCAAAATGTTACATATTTCTAAAATATGAACTAATAATTACTCCTTATTAAACATCACCTACAATATGATTGAGATGATGATTCTTCTTAAATTTATAATCCATTAGAAACATCTCATCCTTTCCATATTCTTTATTTAGTTTAACAATATGGTTAATTTCTCTTTGAAATGGTCTTGGTGATTATTCTTGTTATCTTTAAGGACTAATTTCTCAATATCCCATAACAACATTTTCAAAAAAAAAATTTGGATATGAGAAGGTTAGAATAGTATCTATAAACTTTTCAATAATTAGAATCTTCCTATTAAAAACTTTATATTCTTTGAGAAAATAATCGATAAAAATGTTCTTTAAGTAGATTCATCTTTATTCTTTCTTCTTTACAAAAAAACCGTCTTTGTGTTTTAGGTGGTGTCTAGTGTACATTGCATGTGTTTATTTAGATACGGTTGTATCATGCTTATTTTTTATCTTATGCTCTTCATTATGCATGTTTTCTTTCTTGATAAATGTAGTCTTAGTATTGGATTCACTCCTATAAGTATATCCAATCCCATTGATTATAATTAGAGTTCTTTGGATTTTCTAGCATGCTTTTTAGTTTTTCACTCTCTAGAGAATTTAGATAATGAATCATTGAGAACATTGATTTCCTTTTTCAATATCTCACTTTCATGCTTTAATGCGTCTAATATATGATTTTCATCAATATTTACAACTTTATATGCTTTAATGTTATACAATTCTCTTTTTACCTTTTCATTCTCATTTGTAAATGCATTCAACTATTTTTGAACTTCCTTGTATTTGGAAGATAGTATCTTCCTTTTTTTACTCATGATTTCTAAACTTTCGACTAGTTTATTATATGTCAAATTATTATTATCATTATATGAGTTAGAGTTAGTTGTTACCTGGTCATCTTTCTTGACCATAAAAAATATGTGAGTTATCTCTCTTTTCGAATGCGCATTTTTTAATTCACGTATTTTATTTTAAGTTGAGACTTTAAATGTTTTATTCTTGATTTTGTCTTTGATCTCCTTATATTTTTTTTTCATAATTGCCATTATCTTAAAGCATAGGATATTGTGACTTCGTATGGTCTAATTTTCTACATTCAAAATAAATAAAGTTTGAAGATTTATGTTTTGAATTACTTTTAGCTACCTTGAAGACCTTTATTTTAGGGAAATTCTTTCTCTTTAAAATTTCTTAAACTTTCTAATGATAAATGTGAGGTTTTCATTTTCACTTGTAGATGTTTCTTTTTTACTTGATTCTTCCATGAAGACTATTAAGTCCATTTTCTTCAAAAGTGTTGTTTCTTTTTGAAATATCATTTCATACGTGAAAAAAAAAGATCCAAATAACTCCTCCAATGGTAATGTTTTTAGATCTTTGACTTCTTGCACGACTCACTTTGACTTCTCATATCTTTAGAAGTAACTTAAGCAATACTTTTACTATTTTGCCATTACTATAGGTCTTTCTAAGACCCTTGAAAGTATTAATAATATCAATAAATATAGTGTACATATTTAAGATACTTTGATCATACTTCATTTTAAATAATTCACATTGATGGACTAACATGCTCATTTTACTCTCTTTAACTTGATTTTCACCCTCATACGTAATTTATAATGAATGCAAAATTTCATAAATCATTTTACACATAAAGACGTTATTAAATTTATTTCTTTATAATGCATAAAGTATGATATGTATAGCCCTACAATTTAAGAAAATTAATATCTTATCATAAGGTTCCCATTCTGCTTATTATTTTTGGAGTTTTTACTTATCTACCATTTTTATAGACATGAAAGGGTCATTTTAAACTATTTCCTATAAGTCTATACTTTTAGTCATTAAAAAACCTACCATTATTTCCTAATTGAAATAGTCATTTCCAACAAAGAAAGGTGGCTTTATTAATGTTTTGCCCCTTCTGATTGAATGATGATGACGACACTCCTAAATATGTTATTTATATTTTTGCTATAAAGATTTTATTTGACTGATAGCATAATAGATCCTCTTTGATGTCACTTATTAGTCTCTAATGAAAACAAAGAGGTAAGTAAATTGGGTGTTGATAAACTTTAACGACTTATTTACTAACTTAGTGTGTTAATAAACATAATTTATAAAATATAAAAACATGATATAAAATACTTAAGTAATAATGTGATAAGCGTAAGGCGAAAGGAATGTAAACTGATATATAGTGGTTTAATAAACAACCTTTGCATATGTCCACTCCTAAGACCCTTCTCTGAATTCTACTATAATTCTTATTTCAGGGTGAATAATAACCTTATTACAATTTTCTTTTATGGTGAAAAAGAACTTTAATATCACTTAGAACACTTCTAAGTAAAATATATAAAACTCTAACAAAGGGCTATAACTGAAAATATCTTACGATAGGATTTTTAGATCTTTACTAGTGGTTAGAGCCAAAAATTAGTAGTTATATATAACAACTAGTTTCAAAGCATTAGTCGATTACTATAGCACATTAGTCAAACAATATGCATTGAATATACATATTCACTAGCTATTGAGCCACTAATCAACCACTAGGGTATATTGTTTAATTTATGTATACCATAAAAGGACATTGGTTTACTACACCATTATATTGGTTGATTGACACTTGTACACATTTAACTTACACTCATTGACCGTCAACTTATATTTTTCGATCAATCCTCCAAAATTATGAATTTTACAACTTCAAATGTTCCAAAATTGATTTATATAATTTTCTTATAATTAAAACAAGTTTTAAGGTCCTCGTAAGAAGATTTGAAAGATCAAAAGGCTTTTCTTTTAAGAACAAAAGTTTCAATACTTTTTGATAAATAAAGAGACTCATATAATAAAGTAAGATAAATGTTTTTGCATGGTAAAACTCTAAGATTACCAAAGTAATAAAATGATATTACAATTAACATTACAAACTAAATGATCATCTTAATACTCCTTATTATTCTTTTGTTCTTGACTTGATCTTCTCTTCGATAATTGCAAATTTTAATTTTACTATATTAATTTCATAAAATATCTTTTGAGTTTATAGCTATATCTTATTATAAAATTACTTCTCATCAAAATATTAAAATCATTAGTAATACTTATGTTTTTTTTATCTTATCGATTTAAACCTCCCTTGGTTCTATTAAATGACCGTTTCACTACAATAACTTAAATTGTTGTGTGAGTCCAACTTAATTGGTTTTATATATTCACTAACATACCCCCTCAAATAAAAGTCCTTTGGGCTTGAAACTTGCACAGGTCCACTCTACCTTGTGCTGAATAATAGGTAGGTGGTAGGATTTGAACTCACGACCATTTGGTCACAAAGGCTCTGATATCATATTAAATGACCGTTTCACCACAATAACTTAAGCGGTTATGTGAGGTCAACTTAATTGGTTTTATATATTCACTAACAGTTTCAATAAAATATATTATTTAATCATTTAATATTAATTACTAGTAAGAATTATAACTAATATAATATAATTAAATTATTTGTTTTAATTTTTATAAGTAATTCAAACTTTCTAAAAATAAAAATATTTTCAAATATGATGATTAAAACATATTTTAAATTTAAAATATATTTAAATACATAATTTAAAATTTTTAAATATCATTTCTCACGAAAGCTCTTATTATTATTATTATTATTATTTAAAGAAATAAAAATAAAACTAAAGACAACCAAACGAATAAACTTACAGTAGACCTTTTTTAAGCTACAAAACTTATAATTGGGCTTAATGCACTTATTACTTTCTATTCGTGAGTTTTCAAGTACGATTTGCCATTGTATTTAATTGAAATACGCTTTCTGCAAGTATGAACATAGAAATGAAATATGAATATATTCTTATACTTAATCCTTTAGCTTGGTTTTAATTACCACTGATGCCCCTTCACCATCGGAGAGAATCTTTTACCGCTGGATCAGCTGTAGAATCATTCAGTTGCACAGAATCAGACTTAGAAAGATTGCTGGAAATAAGCCAGAGGAAGGTGAGGATCATGTCAAGTGCCTTCTGCCTCCTCGCGGCACGCACTGCTTGGTTAGGTCTTTGCCCATTGCGCAAAATTTTCCGCCGCTGCCTCCCGGAAGTTGTCGGAGATGTATAAAGAAATTGTAAATTTTACTTTTCTTTAAATTGATAACTAATAACATAAAAAGGCACTAACATTGTCCATAGAATGTTACGAGTATGAGAGGTTTTTGGGTTAAGTCAAAAAAAGGTCAACGTGTACAAAGAAAAGAGCTTGGAAAGGTTAATAATGTACCTAACATTACTTTTATATTTTTATAAAAACATTGTTTTTGTTACTTAAACTTGTGATCTCGTATTCACAAAAGATTTTAAAACAAAAAAATTATAAAATTGGGTCAAGTTTAACCTTTTTTAAAATAATGTTGGTAGCTTCTTATATCGTAATAGAATTAAGTTTTTAATAGTGTCTAATGTATGAATAATCAATTTAGTTTGTTTGATGTCGCAAGTAGGTAAATTGACTCATTAATAAGAACAAATGTCTCATTTTTTATTCCTAAAGTTTTTTTAATTTTGCAACTAAGTCTAACTTAATTGAAATTGATTTTTCTTTTTTTAACTACTCTTTATGTGTGACCAATTAAGTTTCTAACATGTTAATATTGATTATAAATATTTATTATAATTTATAATTAGAATTAGATAAATTAAAACTTATTTTAATTTATTTGTAATTATCTAATTAAATAATTTAAAATCATAGATCAAGATTGACGTTTAATAATATGTTATGATCACCTAAATATTAGAAATATCAAAATGATTTGACTTGAGTTGTATATGCATAATTATAATGTATAAATTAATCATTTTGTTATCTAATATTTCAATTTGATATAATATGGATATAATGTCTACCTTTTAAAAATCATATCACGTCCCTTCTTGCTAATTAATAATTAATTTATATTTGAAACACCTTCTTAAATGTCAATTTATTCAGGTCAGAAAATTCTTTAAATCATTACTAATTAAGAATAGAGGAACATTTTCTTAGAGTGACACGTCATTTATAACTTATTCAACTATCGCTATGTAAAAATTACAAAATAGTTTATTGTCATATTTTACAGCTGTATTATATATTTTAACTCTGTCTCCAAAAATCATAATAATAAATAATAATAACAATTTTAATTTATTTTATAAAATTAATTTAATAATTATTAATAAGTTTAATTAAATTTAAAATATTTTAAAAATATATAATTTCAAATAAATTTTGATTTAATAATTAAAATATATAAAATAAATATTAGTTTATAAAAATAAATTTTAAATTATTTATTTAAAAAATATTTTTATTAATAAATATTATGTAAAATATGAAAATAAATTTGAATAAAAATAGTTTATTTTTAAATTTTATT
>JANVCL010000008.1:5092949-5114708 GCA_026546855.1 Erythroxylum incrassatum | reverse complement strand
AAATTTAAAATATTTTAAAAATATATAATTTCAAATAAATTTTGATTTAATAATGAAAATATATAAAATAAATATTAGTTTATAAAAATAAATTTTAAATTATTTATTTTAAAAAATATGTTTATTAATAATTTATTAATAAATATTATGTAAAATATTAAAATAAATTTAAATAAAAATATTTTATTTTTAAATTTTATTTTATTTATAATTATTATTAGTAATAAAAATATTTATATTTATTTTAAAAATAAAAAATAAAAAATCATATTAATTATAAAAGTTGAAGTAAATAAAATAATTAATTAAACAAACTTTGAAAAAAAAAGGGAAAGGAGAGGGAGGGAGGAGGGATAGTTTAAAATTTTTTGAAAATTTTGTAAAAAATTCTTTATATTTTTAAAATTTTTGGGTACTGACAGATATTAACCAGTGTTGTTTGAAATCGATCGATATTCAAATCCAATACAATCAATTTTCTGTTTTATACTAATTTTGGTCCAATATAATAAGTATGAGTCGATTCTAGCCGGTAAATAATGATATCCTAATCCTTGTGATTTATTATTTTCTAATAATCTGTTATATCTTTTGTGTATAAAATGTTAGCTCATGCTTTGAATAAATAAAATTAAAGCTGAAAGAATAAAGTAAAAAGCTAATTGACTAGTCCTCTCTTCCCTCTTCGGCCACGTGACGCTCCTCTGTGTTTGTGACACCAGATCGCCACCTCGTCATATGTGCCAATGCTGCCATCCTCTGCTCATATGCCCACCATTTCTTTATTTATTTATACTCTCGTCACTTTCTTCCACTCCCATTCCTCGTATTCTAACGCTCATTCTTCTCCGGTTACTTACAACCACTCAGGCTCAGGCAGCTCTTCCGTTCCGTTACATTTCTCACACAGCACCTAACTTCCTATTCCTATACACCGTCGTTCTTCAACTAAGTCGGCCGTGAAGGCGATGGAACAGACGGACTAACAGGCATCACCCTTGGCCTAGTTTCTCGCTCATTGTTTGTTCCTCGTTATTTTCCATTTGTTTAGGTTAAGTTACTGCTATAATTATACTTTTTATTTTCCTCGGCGGTAATGTATGATCGTCTAGTCTAATCTCCTGTCGGCAAATTCATTTCCAGAACCCCCCATGATGTGACACGATATAATTATCTTTTTATTAATTTATTTTGATTTTATTCATTTAATGTAATATTAATGCCACGTCATTTCAGATCTGTTGGATAGATTCTCTACTTTATATCTGACCGTTTGATTTATCTATTCATCTTGCGGGGCCCACTCATCCTGGAAAAAGCAGTTTTTGGTCCCCACTCTTACGTTGTGTCTTTTTGAATTTCTAACACAACGTTGAAATTCTACCTATATTATACACTATTGTATGCCTTAGAAGCCAAGTCTTTGTTCGTTTGTTAACGGTTACACCTATATTCAAGTATTTTTCTATTTTTCACATTTTCCAACTCTCGCTAATCATTACTCTCGAATGGGAATTTTAGAGAACTGTAGATTTTGATCGAACACAATCCGGTAAAAGGAAAGAAAGGAAGTGATGGTGGGTCTTGTAGTTGAAATTATGGATAGTTGTTAACTGGTTTAGCTACTAAATATAGCTGAGCAGTCACTTTCAGAGTTGAAACGGTGTTGTTGTCATGAAGGTGATTGATGGGTTTGTTCCTTTTTTTATCCCGCTTTCTTTTTGTTTACTGTATCGTAACCAATTATTCGCTACTCTATGTCGTATTATCAGGCCCTCATTTCGCTCTCAGTATTTACGATAACGAATGAAACACACTGTCTCTAACAAAGGTCGTGCTCATTTCGGAATCATCCATTTCTTAACGTCTCCAAGAAGATGTTGGAATTTTGAGGTCTGTGAATGTTAGCCTGGGACCATCAGTTAATGGTTGTCATAGATTGTCGTTTTATTCAATGTAAGCTTACTACACTAGCTTTATTTTACTGAAGTAACAGCCTTGTTCAGTGTTTGTGTTCCTCTTCGTTCTTTTATCAGTACCCTCGCAATTAGTTCGTTGAATTTGATTCTGGGGTGGCCTCCAAAGCGGTTTGATCTTGACTAGTCATTCATTTTTCTTAATTATTTGATGTAAACTAAGGTCTCTCATCTTTCATTAAATGATATTGTTCTTCAGGCACTTATTCATTTAAGAGTTCTAGTTGTGTATCATTATCTTACAAAGATGATGTTACTTAAAGCTATTATAGAAAGATGCATTGATTTTTTGCAGCATTTAAAAGTCCGTAATTCAGTACATTTTAGAATGGTGATTGCATTTGGGTTTTGGTAGAATACTTTTCAGTTTATGCCATATAGACACTTGGAGTGTTTGTTGACCCACCCATAAGCTCACCAATTCCTAACTAAAAACACTTTACTTGTGTGAATAGCTAAATTTATGGCTTTCAAAGTTTTCTGTTTACAGTAAATTCTTGTATATTGCAAATTGGTGACATTAGGTTACGGGTTGGTTGTAAGCTTTTGTTTATTCATCATAAAGCTTCATTCAACCATTCTCCTCTCTCTGTCCTCAAGTTGAACTTCTATGGCCTTTCTGTAGTCAATCTTAGTATCTCTTGCTGTTAATTTTGTTTCGTGCAGATTGGGTGATCTGCGAATAAGGAGCCAGCCTCATGTCCTAATGAAGGTTCCTGAAAAATTTTCCCTTTTTTGTCTGTTTTCCTTTGTCCTCTGTTTTCTTTTTGTTTCCATTTGCACATTCACTTTCTTTCTAACTACACCTAACAGTTTTAATGTAATTATTCTTTGCTTAGAATCTCAATAAGGTATCAATGATTTGTTTCTTGTAAGTTATAACTCTCATAGTGCTTTTGGGAGCTAATTTTGTGTTGGATGAGCAGTTTGATGTTCAGAAGATATTCCTGAAATGTTTGTGTGTCCGTCCAATACAGTAATTAATGTATACTGGATATAAAATGCTTTAGATGGTTCTCTTCAGACACCTCTTTCGATCTTCATTTCGCAACAAACGTTGCTTGCTCATCCTTTTACAAGTTTGAGATTCTTTTAGAAAGTCACCAAATGTTTGCTGATCGATGTGGTGAACTTATCAATGGTTTCCTTGTAGTTTATGCATAGAGTTGACTGAAGTTCTTTTTCATATACAATCTCAGTGGTGAAATAAATGAAGAATCAAGTGGGAGTAGCCATTGCATGTGCCGTTGGCCTGATCTGTATCCAGCAAGGTCTTTGTGGTTAGTACCAGTTTTATACACTTCCATTGTAGTTATATGAAACAATAAAATAAAAATGCCAGTTACAATTTGAGCGCGGGGGGCTGGTGTTGTACAAGGAGTTATCTGCCATTGAAACTAATTGTGAAGGAAGCTGATCTAATATTTATTTTAGTTGGCGCAGATGAACATCCCACTACAGCAGGTCTAAACAACTGGACATGTACATGTGCATCCCCATTTCAAAGAAATGAGAGCTATGTCAAATCTAACTGTTCTGGTTCCTGTGATTGCAGTCCAGGTAATCTTCTTAAGGTGATGAACTGTTGCTTAGCTTACAGTTGTTTCTGGATGTCTAGCAGGATCTTGATTTAATATAACATTAAAATTGTTCATTCAAAGAATTTAGCAACCGTGTGTTAACGTAGGAAATGAAAAGAACAAAAGGTGCCTAGCAAAGGGTTCTGTCAGTTCTTTCTGTTATATGGTGGTGCCGCATATTGATTATAAATTGGTCCAGCTTACTCTTGAAAAAAAATTGGTCCAGCTTTTGTTAACCCTGGCCATTCACAAAGAGATAAGCTTCTACAGTTGGTAACCAAAGTTTTCCTACAATTAATTGCATGGATTTCATAATGGGAGATAGGACAGTTATAGACATTTCACTTGTGAAAACTCTTATACACCCCCTGTTTCTGTCATGACAGAAATCTTGTGAAAAGATGATGTCTTCACTGAACACTTGTGTGGGAACCTTGCTTTTGATGAAATTCTTTTCAGAACTATTTGTTTTAATATATTTGAAATGTGTCTGCACTTGCATTGGTGGGCATGCCCCTATCCTCTCTTAATCCTCATTACTTATCTGTTGTCGATGGATTCCCTAAAAATTGCAATAAAAAAAAGAAACCTTACTTTGATGCACTCTTAAATTTTTCTTCAGTGTCTTCTCGTGGTGGGAACACTCATGAGATGGGCATAGTTTGCAGTCCAATAGTTACCTCAATGACTGGTTCACTGCCCCTTATTGGAAGGGACATAATCTATCTTTCATTCAACTTCTTCTGTGTTGCGTATTGTACTTTGAAACATAGTATTCTAAAGATTACAAAGCATATGTCTGCACTTGGCATTGGTGGCCATGCCCCTATACTTTCTTAATCTTCATTACTTACCTGTTGTTGATGGCTGCCCTAAAAATTGCAACACAGACAAAAGAAATGTTAAATTTTTGCGGTTTTACATGTATCTTCACAGTCTTCTCACGGTGGGAACACTCATGAGATTGGCATAGTTAGCAGTCCAATACTTACCTTAATGATAAACCAGCTCACTGCCTCCTGTTGGAAGTAATACATGCTACCTTCCATTTTACGCATTGTGTATTGTACTTCGCAAAAAGCATAGTATTATTGGGATCATTTTACTTAATCTTCCTGTAAATTGGACTGAGTTGCAAAGACTTGCCTGTGGATGCCGGCAAACATATGCCTTGTGATTACACGGAAGTCAACTCTTAGATCTTTATGGTTGGAAGCCGAGACAATATCAAGTGTCTAACAAAATCTATCTTGTTTTTCGACAGCTGCAGGACCTAGTGACATTATATGGAGCTGTAAATGTACTGCGGAGGGATTTCCTAAAGTAGTCGCTGATAATCATGATACCACATGTTTTACAGCCTGCAACTGTACCACCGGTACTTAAATTTTTCCCACCTGGATTGGGACTTCCATCTTTGACATACAGTTCAACACGATTGTATTTTCATTTTTTAAATTGGGAGCCTCATGGTATATTTCATAGTTCTAAAGATTCGACATATTTATTCAATTAGTCAAACTTTTCCTTCTCAAAATTTTAAGTTTAGTTTGCAATTAAGACACCATGGGGATATGTAATAAACAAGGTTTCATGTAGTAGAACCATGGCACAGTTTGCTTCTGATTGTGACTTGTGTATCTAAATGAAGATCTTCACTGATGTTTTGTATCTTGTGATACTTCAATCTTTTACATATATTCACTGTAAGTGGTAAATTTTCTTAGAAGTTACCTATCTCATGGTTATTACTTCATTCTCAATAGGACCTGTCGATGAAGCTCTAGCTTCCAGAAATCACACATCTAGCAGAAGAATTGTAGTGATCATTCTTTTACCATGTGTCGTATTTGCAACACTTGCATTTGTTGCTGCAATAACATGCTATGTCTACCAAAAGGACAAGTGTCCTGTACAAGCTTCAGTATTCTCATCAGACAGAGAAACAAGTTGCAATAGTGCTACTAACTTAATAAGTCACAGAGCATCTTCAGTCTCAGAAAGCAAAGTTAGTATCTATTCTGCCAATTCTTTTTCAGGTGGGTGAGATTTGCCCTAGCCATAACTTGTCCAAATATCTAGTCAACTGAACTATTCAACTATAGTTACTTCTGTAACTTTTATCTTTCCCCAAAGTTTCAGGTTGTTTTGGCAAGTCTTCTTTCTTGTATAGGAGTAAAGCAGAGATAATACATGGAACCGTATTCAACTTTTCATACTCTGAGTTGGAATATGCAACGGATAAGTTCTCCCATTCCAATCTTATAGGACTGGGGGGAAGCAGTTATGTATATCAGGGAATGCTTAAAGATGGTAGAACTGTGGCAGTTAAGCGTCTCAAGGCTCAGGGGGGACCTGATGTAGATTCTATCTTCTTAACAGAGGTAAGTCCTCAGCTAAGCTATACTTTTTGGGTGATATAACTGATTCTGTGTGCAGATGCATTTCAAGAAACAAATCATTTTTGCTCCACAAAATCCCACCATCCTTATTTTTTCCTCAGGTAGAGCTGTTATCTAGACTCCATCATTGTCATGTGGTGCCTTTGATTGGCTATTGCTCAGAATTATTTGGGAGAAACTCTGAGAGGCTTCTAGTATTTGAATACATGCCTAATGGTAACTTGAGGGATTCTTTGGATGGAAGTTTGGGTGAAAATATAAACTGGGAAACTCGTGTTGCCATTGCAATCGGAGCCGCAAGAGGCTTGGAGTACCTCCATGAAGCAGCAGCTCCAAGAATTTTGCATAGAGATGTCAAATCCACAAATATTCTTTTGGACAAAAATTGGAGAGCAAAAGTAAGAACATCAGGATTGTGTGTTGACAATTATTTCTAAGCATTGAAATGACCATTTGCTGACTACAAGGGTACATATTAATTCAAAACAAAGAGATGTATTCTATGCATCACACATCATAGAGATCTTATATTAAAGTAAATGGTAGCATTATTAGTTTTATTGATTCTAGCATAATTGATGCACGTGTAAACTACAACTATGCAGATTACGGATCTTGGTATGGCTAAACATTTAAGAGATGATGGAGTTCCCAGCAATTCCAGTTCTCCAGCAAGAATGCAAGGCACTTTTGGCTACTTTGCTCCTGAATATGCAATGATTGGAAGAGCCTCTCTTATGTCAGATGTTTTTAGTTTTGGGGTGGTTCTCCTTGAGCTTATCACCGGTCGGCATCCCATCCACAAAACAACCACTAAAGGAGAAGAAAGCCTTGTCTTATGGGTAAAGCAAAGCATAATAGTGCTAATCACATCTACATTTTGATGTCTTTCTTAGCTGATGATTGATGATCTGCGCCTGGTCATATGCATTAATAATCTGTCAGGATGCAGAAATTATCTAAAACTGTATAACATGTTTGCTGCAACCATACACCAATGTTGTTTGCATTCCTATCATGCAGGCTACTCCGTATCTTCAGAATTCTAAGCAAGTAATAACTGAATTGCCTGATCCACGATTGAAGGGGAATTTCCGAGAAGAAGAATTACAGATAATGGCTTACCTAGCCAAGGAGTGCTTGCTGTTGGATCCTGACGCTCGACCTACCATGAGTGAGGTTGTACAAATTCTCTCAACCATCTCACCTGACAAATCTAGGAGGAGAAACATTCCTGTAAATCTTTTTCAGGTAAGAAATTATTTGAAACCTATTTAGCTGCTTCTTTATGTCATAAGTCATTGCTTGGCTCAACAATTTTAATATATCACCTTTGACAAACTGCAAACATGTCAAAAATACTGGAGTCCATACCTAGGCGATTATTTTGAAAACACTTCTTACTAGAAGCCTAAGTCATAATTAGCTTGCCTTTATGCAACCAATTGTTTTCTTTCTTATACATGTCTTAACTCTTTTATCCAGTCTTGACCAAATAGCTTGATCATTGGAATTGTCTAAACACTAAGAGTTCATATCGCACTTAAGTCTTAGCATCCAACTTGTGTTTTTATATTTATTAAAGCTTTTAGTTTGGAGTATAAATATCAAATTCTGTCGTCTCACCAACAAAAGATTCTTGTGGCAAATCAGTCGCGATAATCTATATAATTGATAATAACTCAACACAAAGCTTGTGTTTCTAATTAGCACAACACAAAGCTTGTGTTTCTAACTTTATGCTGTAAAAACATTCTAAAGCAATGAAAAGTTTCGTGTGTTTCATAAATTGATACGAACTAACTACTTATGCAGATGTCTCCCATCAGTAGTACGAAAACTGGGTTTCCACTGGAAGTTGATAACGAAGCTTTAGATGTTGACCACAGTGTCGTCAATAGGGAAGCAGTAGCAGAGACTGTTTCAACAGAGCATATGGAGAGATTGATCCTCTCGACTTCAAAAGCTCGGAGTTGGCGTGCTACAGATGAAGCTGTGGACTTAATGGAGCCACGATTGGAATCCTTTTGCGTGGTTAACTTTGGATCTCCATGACAAGATACCCTTACAAGCCAAAAATATTCGATCACATGTATACATGGTCTGGTTAACTTTAAAGAAAGCAAGGGTTTTCGGGGTTTGTAAATATATTTTACGTAATGTTTTGAGGACTTCACCATTAGGTTCTTTAAGGAAAGAAAAAGAGGTGGTCACATTTTTTTTTCTTCTAGCAGCTTTTAATGTACAGCAAAAGAAACATTTACAGAGAGTACTTGCGATGTCACTCTCAGGTGTAAAAGAGATCTGAAACTGAAAGTCGATTCGTAAGGTCCATCATTTGGTGGAGGAACACGTTGAACCGAAGTCAAGTGGAAGTGATTAATGCTCACGCGAGGGATGTCTACTGTTTGTCCATCCACATTACACTGCTCATTGCCTTAGAATAAGACAAATTATAACCACCTAACATTATGTATAGTTATTAATTTATAAAAATAGAAGAGACGGCAGAACATTATGAAGTCAAACTCAATTGGGATGAGATGAGAACAGATTATTATCCAGTGAAATGGGAAAGGGTTATGGATATTTTAAACTTCAGAATCGTTGAGTGCACAGTCACGTACGCTGCCATTATGTCCACAAACAAGTTATGGGACTTCAATGGCTACCATTGCTTTTCACGTTTCTACACAAATGTCTCAGTAGTACCTCCTTGTCCGTTAAAACTTGTGATCTGCATTTATTGAACAATTTGCAATTTCATTGATAGCTTCTTCTTCTTCTTTTTCAGTTTAATACCGTGGTATATAATTGGAAAAGAATTATTGTAGATAATAAAAAATGGCTAACCCAAACTGGTAAAAGAGATTTCAGTTGTAAACAATATGATGAGTTGCTCTGCTTTGAACCAAATTATTTCCAGGTGGGAACTGGAGTCCTTAAATCTTCTGCCGGACTTTTGCAGGCGAACCAGACAACCATGTCCTAAAAGCCCGAGTCACTTTAGTTCGTTTTGACAACAAACTATCACAAAGTTCGATTGCGACAACTTCTTTTCCTTTATTACACGATGCTAAAAGTCTATGGACGTAATCACCTCTAAGATGACGTAATACTGCAGACATTCATCTCTTCATCTTTCGACTCTACAACGGAATTCCCATTATTTAACATATTTGTTTGCCGATTATCGAAGACAGTAATTCACTTGGCTCCGCATAATAAGTTGTCGAAAGCTACTGTTCGCATATAGCATATCAGAAAGAAATATTCTCATGAAATTTTGTCAGGACTGTAACACCAGAAGAATACGTAAATACTTGAGTGGAACTTAAGCCAAAGTCAAAGCAATGTATATAATATTTTCTGAGAGGTTCCAAATTTGCAATCATTAATCAAACTGAAGCTAACAGAGGATAATTGTACATATTTTTAATGAGAAATTAAAATAAAATATAATTGAGTTCTCAAATGACAAAAATGGAATGTCCTTTTTTTAATTTTCTTCTTGTATTGGACAAAACCATCGTCTATGCTTTCTCGTCGTTTTCCTTGCAAAATTTAAAATACTAAAACTGATTGATTCATACAGAGCTGTTCCCTTGTACATGGTAGCAACTGTACATTTTATCTATTTTCTCTTCAAAAATCTGTTTGTAGGCGAGAGTGACGAGAAGAGAGTTCCATGCTACTACTCCTATAATGGAAGATTTTGCTTTTTTTGGGTTTTGGATATTTCCTGTGAATTTTCTATGAGCTGCAAGTAAGCTATAAAGATCAAATAGCTAAAGAATTTATCTTAGAAGAAAATTACTTGTGATCCCTTCTATCTCCTATAACTGATTTTTACACGTCTTTAAGGAGCTCAATGTTGAACAATGTAATCTCAAAAAGTCGCTTCCTTTAAGTAGTTTCCTTGGTTAGCATGTCAGATAGTTTCCTGGATATATGGCTTTTCATGTTTTTTGTTCCCCTCATTTTATTCCACTGTTTATTGCCGTGAATGAAAAACTTGATGATGAAGACTGAGTTTAATTAATCCTCTTGGAGTTCTCCACTACCAGGGAAAGGGTATACCAGTTTTTGTTTAGGGCCCCACCATCTGATTTTGTTTAATTCAGTCATTACCGTTCTTGGTACTTGGTTCAAGGAAGGTATCATAGTTTTACGCTTCTGGGCTGGTTTTACAATGACACAATCAATATCTTTAAGGGTGATTAACAGTTTCACATGTTTCTTCCCCAATTCATATTTGGGTTGAAGGAAAGTTAGCTAGGCCTTTAAGTACTGTGTCACTTGCAAGTTGTCGCAGACTTGGAAGTACATTAAAAATAAGTTGTCCACATGTTTGACTTTAATCCTGCCTGAAAATGTGGGATAGCCTTTTAAAAGCCAGCTTTGCCTAGGGGTTGATTCAGATCTTCGTGCCTCATGTTCACATGACACCTGCTGATAGGAACCAAAGATGGTCTTTTTAGTTTCCTCTGGCTCTCAGCTCATGGCTTGCCAATTGTGGTCGATTTAGCATCTCATGTTTATAAATACTTGATAACCGACCTGATATGTCTCCACCTCTGGAAAATCTTGTGTCACAGAGCAAATACATCTATTGACGATTAACCAGTACTTACAGAATGGACTATGGTAATTCAAGATCTGTAAGGTTTGTACCTTTTCTGTTTCATTCATTCATATAATTTCTGGCTATTTAGAGCTTTTCTTTCTAATGAGTAAAAGGATTAGAACTTGAGATTTTGCTGCAAATTTTCAGCTTTAAAGATGATCTTGAATTGACAAAGCCCCCACCAGCCAAAGGAGATGGTATCATTAAGTTCATGTATAATATTGATGGTGCACAAATAGCAGAATCCAGTGGGAGGGGTGGAAAATCATTGAAAGCTAAAGTATTATCCAGAGTTTTCTCTGAGGACTATGAAAGAGTGAAGAAGAAGATACTGGATCCTCGCGGGCCAATTATTCGTAGATGGAATAAGATCTTTTTAGTAGCATGCTTAGTTTCTTTGTTTGTCGATCCTCTCTTCTTTTTCTTGCCCAGAGTCCAGGATGCAGTGTGCATAGCTATTGGAACACTTCTTGAGGTTGTACTCACAATCGTTAGAACAGTAGCTGATATCTTTTATATGATTCAGATTTATATCCGTTTTCATACTGCTTATGTTGCTCCTTCGTCCCGTGTTTTTGGGAGAGGGGAGCTTGTTATAGACTCTAGAAAGATTGCTTCAAGGTACGTGCAGCAGTATTTCTGGGTTGATCTTATTGCTGCCCTGCCTCTTCCTCAGGTGTGTTGATCCCCAATATATTATCCCAAACAGTGGTTTCCTTATGATATGAACATTGAAATGGTTCAAATTAAGGGCTAATCTGTTTTTATTTCTACATTCCAGTTGCTGATTTGGGTTATCATCCCAAACCTTGGTGGTTCAACTATGGCAAACACCAAAAATGTGCTTAGGTTCATCATCATTTTCCAGTACCTCCCAAGACTCTTTCTTATTTATCCACTCTCCTCACAAATTGTAAAGGCTACTGGTGTTGTGACTGAAACGGCTTGGGCAGGAGCTGCTTATAATCTCATTCTTTACATGCTGGCAAGCCATGTAAGTAACAGAATCTCTCAGTTCTATTGAAACGACATTGCCTCCATATGAGCTCTTTATGTGATAATGCTGGCCATTTGTTTTATATCTTTAAAAGGTTTTAGGAGCTTGCTGGTATCTTCTTTCAATTGAGAGGGAAGAATCATGCTGGAGAAGTGTCTGTAATATGGAACAAGCTTATTGCAAGTATGGATTCTTCGATTGTCACCGAATGCAAGATGCTGACAGAAACTCCTGGTTCAGATCAAGCAATGTCACAAATCTGTGCAATCCGGACAGCAATTCCTACGAGTTCGGCATATATGGTGATGCATTGACATTTGGAGTTACATCCTCATCATTCGTCAACAAGTACTTCTACTGCCTATGGTGGGGGTTAAAGAACTTGAGGTAATCCAAATACTAATCTCCAAACCTTATTATAGTAGTTTAAACTTCTGCAGGTAAATGTCCTGTACGGAGTATCATAAGAATTGGAAGACAAATGTTGGAATATAAATGTATACTTCAATGAGAAATAAAAAGGTACGTAATCAATTCCCATGACCTAAAAGAGAATTTGATGCCTTTCATCGAATACTGGAGACCAGAAAAGAGAGATCTTACAGAGTTAAATGAACTCCCTATTTCATGTTTGATCCTTTTAGAAATTGTTTCATTTGGAGTACTTTGTACGTATTACTCTGTTAAGGTACTAATGATGTTTCCTTGACCTTTGTAGTTCACTGGGGCAAAATCTTTCCACAAGCACCTATGTGGGCGAAATAGCTTTTGCCATTATCATTGCAACACTAGGACTGGTTCTCTTTGCATTGCTTATTGGGAATATGCAAGTGAGTCTCAAATAAGATATCGAGTGCTTTATTCAGAAATTAAAACTTTGCAATTCATCTATCCCCTCCATCAGAATCAATGATACATATGCGAGCAATAGCTGAGAAGAAGTAATAATTATCACTATTTTTTTTATCAACTACTGGTTTTTGTTCAATTTCATCTCAGATCAAGCTTGTGAGAGAGGGAATATAGAGAAATGAGCTTTAGATCTGATTAATGTCATCTGTTGGCATTTCTTCACATAATTCCTGGAACTTTCTCATATCTTTTAATCCAGTGAAAGTCCTGTTGCTTATCTATCATCTCCAATGGCAGACATACCTGCAATCAACCACAGTTCGTTTAGAAGAATGGAGGATCAAGAGAACCGATACAGAACAATGGATGCGTCACAGGCAGCTCCCTACAGAGTTAAGGGAGTCTGTTAGGAAATATGACCAGTACAAGTGGTTGGCCACTAGAGGTGTTGATGAAGAATCTCTTCTAAAAGGCCTTCCGATGGATCTACGGAGAGACATCAAGCGCCACCTCTGCCTTGATTTAGTGCGCCGAGTAAGTCAATGAACCCGTCCTTCATTCCAATTCCCGGAGACACACAATCATAACTATTGTTTCATGATTAACCTAAAAATCTTTGCATGCAACATCCTAAACAAACAGGTTCCGTTATTCGATCAAATGGACGAAAGGATGCTGGAAGCAATATGCGAGAGGCTAAAACCTTCATTATGCACTGAAGGGACATATCTTGTGCGTGAAGGTGATCTTGTCAACGAGATGCTCTTCATAATCCGTGGAAACCTCGACTCTTACACCACTAATGGTGGTCGTACCGGGTTCTTCAACTCTTGCCGACTCGGTCCCGGCCACTTTTGTGGTGAGGAACTACTGACATGGGCATTAGATCCACGTCCAAGTGTCATCCTTCCATCTTCCACTCGAACAGTGAAAGCTATCTCAGAAGTTGAGGCTTTTGCTCTCAGAGCGGAAGACTTAAAGTTTGTAGCTTCGCAGTTTAGAAGACTACACAGCAAGCAACTGAGACAAAAGTTCAGGTTCTACTCACACCAATGGAGAACATGGGCTGCATGCTTCATACAAGCTGCATGGCGGCGGTACAAGAAACGGAGGGAGGCAGACGAGCTGAAAGCCAGAGAAAACTGCTGCGTTGTGAAGGCTGAAGCAAATTCACCAGTTTCAGGCTTAGCTACATATGCAGCAAGACTAGCAGCAAGCACAAGGAGAGGGGTCATAAAGCATTCTGGATCAGATTCGAATATCGTAAGGCCACTGCAGAAGCCAACAGAACCAGATTTTTCTGTAGATGAAGATTGAGAAAGTCGAAAGAATTTTCTGCTTCAGGATTGCATGTACAAATAGGAATTTCTGTATTTGTATTCAATTACTTTAGGGACAACAAAACGGGAGTGATTCTGATGTTTGTTCATAAATATTGCAAGGACATAACCCTGTACAGCCTGTCGAATGGGGCCAAAACGATCGGACAGAGGATCCGAACTTAGAAAGAAGCATGGATTTCTTGCGTAGAGGTTGTTAGTCATGTTAGTTCCATTTTACTGCTGTTTATTACTTACTAAAAAATAAGTTACTTGGTGTCCTGAGTTTAGGAAGCATTTTGTCAACGTGCTTGTCAGAGCTTTTATTTATGATATTCTGTTATCTTTTCTACTTGTATTTGAGGAGACACTAGTCGAACAAAAAATTATTTGAAGTTTATATTTTGAGTGTACCTTTCAGGTGTTTGATAAATTTTCTATGTGAAAACTTTGTTCATTTGTTTTTATCCACCCACTCTCTTTCTTTATATTTGGTATCAAAGCAGAGTCTTTTGATGGCTAACATATCAAATGGAGTTAACATTTCATAACCTGCCATTCCAAATTTTCAAGGCAGCAACTATGACGTTTAGAGTACAAAGATGAAAACTCTCTTTATCTCCCAAGACCTATGGGAGTTAGTAGAGAAAGACTATAATGAAAAAAGTGTAGCAGCAGTTAGACTATAATGAAAAAAGTGTAGCAGCAGATAACTTTAAAGAGATGAGAAAGACAGAGGCCAAGGCTCTTTTCTTCATTCAACAGGTTGTAGATGCTGCAATTTTTTCTTCTCGAATTTCTGCAACAACATAGGCAAAAGATCCTTGGGATGCACTCAAGAACAGATATCGAGGCACTGAGAAAGTGCTTACAATCAAAGACCAGATCCTTTGTCTAGTTTTACTCTGTCTTATTCTGTCTCATAAAATCTCAACCATTTATTTTGCGGGACCCACACAAATAAACGGCTGAGATTTATTGGACATAATAAGACATCATAATATTTGACAGGAGATCTGGACTCTTACAGTCAAGCTTTAGACACTTCGTAGGAAGTTTTAAAGCTTCATTATAAATAACGAAGAGTCTATTTATAACTATTCCAACAATCTTAAGAAAATAGTTAATTAGATGAGAAAGTATGGTGAGCAGGTGTCTGATCAAAAGGTTGTTGAAAAAATATTGTGAAGTTTGTAGCAAAAATATAAATCTATTGTTGTTGCTATAGAGGAATCAAAAGACTTAGTGTCTTAACTGTTGATGAGCTTTTAGGCTCCTTACATCCTATGAAGATAGGCAGAAAAGCTATGAGAAGTGTTCTACCGAGAAGGCTTTTCAAACAAAGATGCAAGTTTTTAAAGGCAGTGAAGTTGTCTATGAGCGTAGGAACAACAACAACCATCGTGGAGGATATTCTTTTCAAGGAAGAAGAGGAGGCAGAGGAAATAAAAGAGGTAGACGATCAAATGATAGAAGTCAACATTCAAATGCATCCCACAATAAAGGAGAAACTCAAAATCGTAAGTTCAAGTGTTACTATTATGATAGACTTGGTCATATAGAAAAATATTGTCGATTAATAGAAAGAGATGAAAAACAAGAAAATTTTGTAGAAGAAAAAGATAAAGATAAGTCTGAAAGTTTGTTTCTTGCTTGTGCCACTGCAAAAGAGTATAAATTTAGTTTATGGTATATGGATAGTAGTTGTAGTAATTACTTGACTGCCAAACTAGAGGCATTTGCCAGCTTGGACAAGTCAATCAAAATAACAATGAAGATGGATGATGGAACAATCCATAATTCTCAAGGCAAAGGAGTTGTCAAGTTGAATCCTTATGGAACCAGCTACATTAAGGATGTTCTTTATATTTTAGACTTGAACTCAAACTTATTGAGTGTTGGTCAATTTTTTAGAAAAGGTTTTTCTTTAGTTTTTGAAGATTTTTCATGTGCAATTTTTTCTGATAGAGCCAAGAAGACCTTGTTGTTTAAGATTCCAATGGACATTAATAACATGTTCCACTTGCCCTTGATGATGAAAAGAAAGCAGTTGCAGCTTCATTAGAAGAGGAAAATTGGCTATGACATCATAAGTATGGACATCTTAACTTTAACAGTCTAAATATGCTGTCTAATCAAAAGCTTGTGAATGGTTTACCTATGATAAAGCTAGTTGTTGCAATATGTGAAAGTTGTGTGATTGGAAAGCAACATAAAGATCCTTTTCCAACAAGTAGCATTATGAAAGCTTTAAGGCCAGCTGAATTGATACATAGAGATGTTTTTGGACCTATGCTCACACCTTCTCTTAACAATAATGGGTACTTTTTGGTCTTTGTAGATGATTTTAGTCAAATGATATGGGTTTATTTTGTTAAGAAAAAATCAGAGGTGTTTTCAGTCTTCAAGAAGTTTAAGTCATCTATTGAAAAGCAAAGTGGTAATGCAATAAAGGTATTGAGGACAGATCGAGGTGGTGAGTTTATTTCCACAAAATTTGACAATTTTTTGAAGGGATGGGCATTAAAAGGTAGTTGACAACTAGTTACACCCCTTAACAAAATAGAGTGACAGAAAGGAAAAATCGAAGTCTTGTTGAAATGGCAAGAGTAAGCTTAGGATCAAACACCTACCAAAAAGTTTTTGGGCTGATGCAATTCACACAACAACCCATCTACTCAATCGCAGTCCAACTTAAGTGTTGTCCAATTAAACACCGTTTGAAGCTTTTCATGGGAGGAAACCAAAGTTAACATATTTTAAAACTTTTAGGTGTGTTGCTTATATCTTTGTACCATTATAAAGGAGGGCAAAACTTGATAACAATAGTATAAAATGCATATTTGTGATATATAGCTTGGAAACTAAAGGCTATCGATTTTACAATCCTATTTTTAAAAAATTACTAATAAGTCGGGATGTTGTATTTGATGAAAAGAAGACATGGAGTTGAAATGAAATGCAAAAATTTCGAGCCATTATTCAACGGGATGATGAGTTTGCTAATGAGCTAGCTGCTGAAGAAAATGACTATGATTATGGCGGCGTAAGTCCCTCCGCACCTAACTCCACCCCTAGCTCTTCAAAGTCAGCTACACCTAGTTCCTCTTCATCTAGTACACCTCCTAGAAAATAGAGATCACTCAAAGAGACATATGAGCAAACTGAAAGGTGCCAACTTGCAAAAATTGAAGAGCTAAGTTCATTTAGAGAAGCTATAAAGAGCACTGCATCACGTGATGCTATGGATGAAGAAATGAAGTCATTGGAGAGAAATAAGACTTGGATATTAGTTTACCTACCTATAGGAAAGGAAGTTGTAGGGCTTAAATGGGTGTACAAACTCAAATACGAGCCAAGTGGGTCAATATTGAAGTATAAAGCAAGGCTGGTGGCATAAGGGTACATACAGCAAGAAGCTTTTTTAAATGGCTTTCTAGAAGAAAATGTGTATGTACAACAGACTCAAGTTTATGATGTTAAAGGAGATGAAATGAGGGTGTATCAATTAAAGAAAGCACTTTATGGACTAAAGCAAACCCTAAAGGCTTGGTATGAAAGGATTGATGGACACTTTAGCAAAAATGGGTTAATATAGATTTATCGGTATTGATGCTTTATTACTTTGGATTTTATGAGACGACTTATAGACCTTACATAGTGGGATCCTATATCATTGATATCTTTTTCTCCAAAAGAGTTCAAGTGAACCCAAATTGTATGTCAAAACCAATGGAGTTAATGATATATTACTTGTTTTTCTCTATGTGGATGATTTGATTTACACTAGAAATAATATTGCCTTGATTAATGATTTCAAGAAGATTATGATATTCGAATTTGAAATGACTGATTTGGATTTTATAAGCCATTTTTGGGGGTTAGAAGTGCAGCAAGATGAAGCTGAAATTTTTATCTCTGAGCAGAAATATATCAATGATCTCTTAGAGAAGTTTAATATGAAAAATAGTAATTCAATTAAAACCTCAATGATCATAAACCAGAAATTCAACTTAGATGATGGAGAAGAAAAGGTTTATGCACAAATATAGTGAAGTTTAATTGAAAGATTGTTGTATCTCACAAATAGTCATCCCGACATCTTACAAGCTACAACTTTATTGTCTTGATTCATGCAAAACCCAAGTAAAATGCATTATGATGCTGCAAAAGGGTGCTTAGATATTTGAAAGGAACATGTTCTTATGGTTTGTGATATTCTAACTCCAACAATTTTAAGTTATTTGGTTTTTCAGATGGCAATTGGGTAGGTTCTTTTGATGATTGTAAGAGTACAAGTGGATATTTGTTCAAGCTGGGCTCAAATAGCATCTCTTGGTATTGAAAGAAGCAGCCATCAATTGCATTATCATCTTCTGAAGATGAGTGTATAACTATCACTTCAATAGCATGTCAAGCTATGTGGTTGAGAAGAATTTTAGGTGATATAAAGCAACATCAAAAAGAGGCTACAACAATTTTCTATGATAATCAATCCACTATTGCAACGATAAAGAACCCAATTTATCATAATTGCACAAGGCACATTGACAATCGACATCATTTTGTAAGAGAATTGGTTGCTAAAGGAAGTATCAAGATGGAGCATTGTAGTTCTGAAGAACAAGTTGTGGATTTGTTCACAAAGTCTCTTTCGTTAAAGAAGTTCATTTATTTTAGAGATAAATTGAGTGTTATAGATTTCTGCATTAAAGGAGAGTACGTTAGGGATTAACTCAGAAATCTAGTAAGTTTGTTAGTCATACTAGTTCCATTTTATTGTTGTTTATTACTTAGTCAAAAGTCAGTTACTTAGGATCCTAATTTTAGGAAGCATTTTCTGAACGTGCTTGTCATTGCTCTATTTCTGATGTTCTGTTATCTTTTCTACTTATATTTAAGGAGACATGAGTTGAATATAAATTATTTGAAGTTTATATTTTGAGTGTGCCTTTCAAGTGTTTGATAAAATTTCTATATTAGAACTTTGTTTTGTTTTTTTATCCACCCACTCTCTTTCTTTACAGAGGTTGACTGAATCAGTACTTGTACAACAAAATAAGAAAATATGTAATACAAGTTAGGGGAAAAGAAGGGATGTCGATGGTAGCAGGTAGAAAACAATATTGTTTTAATATAATTAATTTAAAATATATTGTATTATCCTAATAAGTCAATTTTCTTAATTTTGAGATTGATCTGAAATTTGATTAATTCACAATTTAATTTTCTGATCTTGAATTTTCATAAATTTTCTTCCAATTTGTTTTTTCTTTTTATTTAACTTTAAAATTATTTAAGAAAGACTTTATAGAATTAAAATATTAACATTTGACTAAATTTTTGACGAGTAATTTTAATGATGACTATTGTTAATTGACTTGTTAAGTTTTTGAAAAAATTTGTATAATTGTTAAGAATAAAAAAAGCATGTTGAATAATTAAAAAAATTCATTTTAAATATTTTTCAAAATAAAAATTGAATAATAAGAATATATTTTACAATAATAAAATCTTATGAGAAGTTTATATCTTTTAGTTTACAATAATCATCCATGTGTGAACAAAGGTCCCGGTGTCGTTTTTGCAATGCAAGTCAGTGATGAAGTTATACTGCTTGTTTACGAACGGGTTTTTTTAATCATAAAATTTTGAAATATTTATTTTTTGATTTTATTTTTAAATTTTTAGATTGGTTTATTTTAATAATTTTTATTATTAAAAAGTTTTATTTGTAACTTTTTATATCAATTCGTTAATTGATGGATGAATTTTTGTAAATTAATAATTTTTTATGAATTAAAATAAAACAACTAATTTTAAGTTAGCAATTTTTTAATTAAACTAATTATTTAATAAACAAAAATAATCTATTTTTTATAATATTTTAAATCCTTTAATTTTATTTAACTTTTAATTAATCTAATAATAAATTAATATCAGCTAAATTTTTAAAATCATAAATTTCTAATTTTTATTCAATTTTTAAAACATACAAACATGTGGAAACATAGCCAAATGCAAGAGCCGAAGAACCTTGTCTAATCCCGTAAAAATTAGGGATGCAAATGGACAGGGTTGTGCCCCGGCTACTCATGACTTAGCCCGACCTAACTTCCCAACCCGTGTAGCCCCTGGCTTGGTGGCCTGGGATTAGTTGGCTCTTGGCTCGGCCCATTATATATATATTTTTATAAAAAAAGTCAAAAACAACACTGTTTTCTAAGAAATAGTTGAGCAACGAGCGAGGCTTGGCCGACCCGTAGCCCACTCATAGCTAGTTGATGCTAGGCTAAAATTAGACCGGGCCAGTTTTGCCACCCCTAGTAAAAATCCGCATAGTACAAGTACAAGGCGTATTTGGACTCCACCAGATCAATTTAGGCCATTTACTACAAAGGCCCACACAAGCAGAACACAGGGCTCAAGTTTTTCAACAGAAGAATGGGAGCGGGAAGAATGTTCTGTGACTTTTGAGCCTACATCAAAGGTTAAGCAATTTTCTAAAAACATCTATTAATAAATTGGGAAATTGTTATTTCAGCTTGTAGAAAGTAAAGAAAAGAGAGAAGAAATTCTGAATTGGCAACACTTTCGGAGCCCATAATCTTTGACTATGCTTCTTCTTCCAATAATTTATTAGGTCATCAAGTCTCTTCACGGCTCCGATTCCCTTTTCCTTATCGAGACAACAACAAAAAAAGTAATTGGAATTTTTATAATGATCATGCTTGCATTATATGGCTGATTCCTATGTTTAATCACAATAAAAAAAAGTAATGGGAATTTTTATAATGATCATGCTTGCATTATATGGCTGATTCCTATGTTTAATCACGCATAATGTAAAATAATTTTTATAATATCAATATTTAAAATTATGTTGTTCATTCCTGTAATTTTTATTACAAACTTTTTTCATTTTTTTTAATTTTATTATGTTAAAGAGATATTTCATTCCATTATTTCCCATTAAATATCAATCAATGTTCTAGCAATAATTAATGATCAAATTATGAATAATATTATTAGTCGAGTCAACTCAATGCTTAAGTCTCTTTATTTTTGGGAGATCTAAGATAATTATAATATATGCAATCTTCTCTTTATATTTTAAAAAATAGACTGTTTTCATAATTTAAGTATGCGATCTTAAAAAAATTAAATATTTGGATGACAGAGAAAAGATAGTTCATAATGTCAGACAAATTTACTGAAACATAAAATTAGTTGTAAAAAAGAGTTCCATAAAACAAAATAAAATACAAAACGAATGTACCTATTAAGTTATAAATTATCTAAATGATTTATTTTACGAGTTAATTATTTATAATTAAATATTAAAGTAAATTTAATCGATATTTATAAGATTTGATATATCTATAATTCTTGAATAATCATTCTTTTTAATTATTAAATGAATTGCAAAAATCAAATTATATAACTTTTATCTGGTAGGCAATCTAAGAAATTTAGGACTTTATCAATTAAACCACCTGTCATAGCTGACTCCCACAATCTTTCTTCTATATGACTATTAGCCTGATTTATTGGTTTTATATCTCTAAGAAAAATAGAAAAACTTTGTTTAACTTTTTATTGAAATTTTAGAGTTAATTAAAAATTTGAAAAAAATGGTTATATAAATTTCATCATGCATATATTCAACAATCAATTATATAAAATTTCAATTATTTAATATAATATAATTTAAATAATTCCAATTTGAATATTATCGGAAGAAAAGTCCAAGTTTTTTACCCGAAAAATTATAAATAATTGTTTAGAAAAACTCTTGTCTTGACTTTAGGATCAAATTGGTGTTTCTTTATTGATTAACAAGTTAGCATTAGATTAGACAAACATTATGGTTGATAAAGTTGCAGACATTGAAAGAAACGTCTCTGGCACCGCCATCATGTGGTTGACCATTGACAATTAGTTACCCAGCAATGAGGGAAAGGGCCTGATAGAATCAAAACAAATGGAGGGTTGATTTTCATTTC
>JANVCL010000008.1:5074418-5089371 GCA_026546855.1 Erythroxylum incrassatum | reverse complement strand
ATTAATTAAAATATTGTAATTAATTAAAATATAATTCATTCATTAATTAAAATATAATTTATTTTGTAATTAATTAACAATTAATTAATTAATTAACAATATTTTTTATAAACCAACCACTATTAATAGCAATGGTAATTATTACTTCATTTTAACCAACCATCGTAATTATAATGATTATATCCATTCTCATTCCTCACTATATTCATTCTCATTATTATTCTCATTACTTTACGTGAACCAACCACCTCCTAAATATTTTTGCTGGAATGAGGTTATTGGAAAAGGTGTTGGATCCTAATAAATAACTGTAAGTTTTGAGGAAGCAGAAGATAGCATCTCATGTTAAGCTGTCTCCTGTTCTTATACCCACAGATCTACTGGAATTGGCAAATTCTTCTTAATTTCCTTCGCGACGTTGATATAGCGTGCAGTTTTAATAACCGCAATTAAGTACAAAAAATTGTCCTAGATCAACTTAGGAGAGTAAGGGTTATGTAATGTATTTTCCTATCCTTCGTCGGTTGAAATTTAAGAGCATACTAACTCAACAAATTAATAGGTTAATCTCCTTGCAATTTGGATATGTTATATCATAAAAAGCAATTACGTTTCTATCTGTCTTAAACCATCTGATGAATAAGAATGAAACACAAACATGTACCCAAGTGATTAGGGTTAACAGGATAATTTACGTAATTAATTATGAGTTTGGCCTATGGTTAATTGGCCATGTTAAGCACATTCAACCAGCGACGGATTCAAGATTTTAGTCTTGGAGGAGCAAGGACAAAATTTTTTAATCTTGAAGAAAAAGGACAATTTTTTAGTCTTAGGGAGGGGGGGCTGGGTTCTAGTTTTGGGGAGGCTATAGCCCCTGCTAGGCCCCTGGATCCGTCACTGCGTTCAACTCCATTAATAAAAAGGAAGAGAGCCATTTGCCAGCTTGTAAAGGGCATTTCGTTCCCAGAAATAACGCCTGCACTCCCATCTTTTAACCTAGAGATTCACATGCAGAAGCTAAGTCCTGCATAAAGCCGTTCACTTATATAATATTATTATTTTTCTTTGTTTGAACTGTGATATGTTTGAACCTTCGCTTGACATTGAAATTGGAAGAAAGTGACCCTGAATGAACGAGAAAGAAGAGACAGAAAATAACGTGACATTCGTTCCTCTTTATTCGACAAAATGAAAGTCGGTGGTCCGTTTTCTAAGAGAAAAATGAAAAGAACTTGTTTGTCAAAAGTTGAAAACTACTAGTCCATTCGCTTTAATGCTTCTATTCCTTAAGCCAATTTTGACTCATCCATTTAAACCTTTACGTATAAAAATAAGATTCCAGAGATGAATAATATGTATACATATACTTGTTCTGTAGGGGCGAGGCTTTTCCACTTATAACTGTAAACAACAATGTTCCCTCCACTTCCCAAAGGAGTGCAATGTGAACAAGGTGAGAGTGAGTGTTGCAGCAAAGAATATTCTAAACATATATATATATATATATATATATGTACATATCATCCATTTCAAATTTATGGTAGGGGCCGTTGTACTACCGTATGCTTGTGGGAAAGAATCTTGACATAGAGCATACATGCCACATTAATGTCGTCGACCAGCGTCCCCTCTCTTGCAAATGAACAAGATATATTATAGTGGAATCTGCCAGTGTGTTTGTGTGTTTTTATATATATAGAAACCAAACTCCAATAACAACTGGTGTCGTCAAACAAGAAATTGAAGTTTGTAAATAAAGTTTGAACAATTTTCTTCTTTTAATTCATTTTCTAAATTGAGTTTTGCAATTTATTTTCGCAGGTCAAAAATTAAGAACGGGAAGTAAGGCTTGTAGGGTTGGTATTAGATCAGCTAAATAGATTTCTGTATATAAACACTTTTGAGTGGCGGTGGCAGAAAGGAGGGAAAAGCTACATGTGCATAATGAAAACCAATAAACCATTGGCTAGCCTTGTCAATAAAGTATCCAACATTTCTGGCAACTTCATTTGACAGGAATATCTTCAACATTTCAGGATCATTCCAAACGGGGAAGAGAGAGCATCCTTTTCACAAAATTTTAAATCTTGAAGTCGTTTGAATTAAATTAAATTGCATCATATTTACCAAAAAAATTAAATTGTATCATAGAGTCTTTACAAGAGTGAAGCATTGTTTCTTTTTGACAAACAAAATTATAAATCTAGATTTTAAAGATGAAGACAATTACAAGATCATTTCTTTTTAAATTAAAAGCCACTTATTTGATTGTGATCCTGACCACAGAAACTGAAAAAAAGAGTGGTGGTCGACGAAAGACTTATCCCTCCAAACTCGATTACTTGGTACTTCTTTGCAAGGGCGAAGTTCATTACTCACCAAAAATTATCAGGAGTTGGTTGATATCTTAAACTGGTCTTCCTTTCTTTTCTTTCAAATAATAAGAATGAAACTGAAAAATCGAAGGGGTTAAATTATTTCGCAAACTTATTTGGCACTAACAAAATAAAAACAATCAAAACCGAAATAATAAAAATATCAGAAATTTGGTAACGCAGTTCGACATGAGGCTCTCACTCAGCTTAATAACTTTCACTAAAGTACAATAGTTTTATCCAAGGTTTTACTGAGCCGGTGCCACTCAACCCTTGACACTATCTCTCAACTTCACTTCCCGTAAAAAAATTTCATATCCAATAATACAACCGCCTCGTACTAGCCTTAACAGAAAATTTTTCTCAACACTCTTTTGAAACAAGAATAATAACTAAATCACTCAAGTGATTAAATGAACATCTCAACACTCAAGAAAATAATAAATAAGAATAGCTTAAGTATTTAATCAACTGAAAATTAAATAACAAAAATACTTGAGACAATTAAAGACTTCCTTATAAATTTATCTTCTCGAAATAATTCAGCAGAAAACTTCTTTCACAAAAATTGGTCGCTATATTCCTTGACATACGTAGCAGCAGTGTTTATCTTCAAAGACTCACAGAAACGAATTCACCAAACTTACGCACACACTGATTGCAGTCCAATCGTCAACATGTTTCAACCCATCAAAAAATACTGTGCGCAAAATCAAAAGCATCATATGTGCACCCAGCCAACTTATTTTCAAGACCCACGTAATCTTCACCTTAACCACATAAAT
The DNA here is from genome assembly GCA_026546855.1 of Erythroxylum incrassatum. Classification (NCBI taxonomy): domain Eukaryota; kingdom Viridiplantae; phylum Streptophyta; class Magnoliopsida; order Malpighiales; family Erythroxylaceae; genus Erythroxylum; species Erythroxylum incrassatum. The sequence goes on along the minus strand of JANVCL010000008.1, from coordinate 5,086,208 downwards.
CACGCAGACTGTTCTCCCAATATACCTAAGGTGAGACAATTTAACTCATACAAGAACCAAGTGCACAATAAGCTAAGGATTTTTCTGAGACACAAATATTCTATCCTAAAGAAAATTGCACAACTAGCTTATCTTAACACGTGACCAATGCCGTTTCAAACAATACACCTATTGTAGATTATTTTTTCACAAACCCCCTCTAGGCTTTTTGCAAATAACGTGTAGTAGTAGACTCCTACATAAAATCAAACAAGTGAGCTATATTCACGTAACGTGAACTCAATCAAAGATATCCATCTTGTCAAAAGTCTAATAATTAAAACACACTAGCTCATTGATGATTTGGACTTTTATTAAAAGTTTAAAACACAATCTTCATCCATCTTTAACGATTCAATTAATAATTATAATTTTTTTATATGTCTAATTTAAAATATCAATATTAAATAAGTTATATACAAAATATATCTCGACGGAAACCAAACTACGAACTTTGGCAGTTGGATCATATGATTTAAAGTTGTTAAGAGAAATAGATATGTTGTGGCTGTGAAATGGTCCTTACGAATTCCTGACGGTATCACTCCAATGATGAACAATGTGAATATTATTCTGATGAATCATCAGGTGGATTTGATCAGATAAAGCGAAGTAGGGGACTAGTGAGAACAGGTGTCGCCAAGCGTTGAAGGGACAACTGGTTATCTCATAAGGGTTGAGTGGAAAAGTGAAAATAGGGATAACAGAAGACACACACACACCCACAAATATGCCAAAAGGCTTGTTTGTAGGGAGTGTGAAAGAAGTGGATCAGTTATATATCCTTGTAGGATTTCCACCAATGCATGTGCCTAACTCAACGGTGTTCTTAGTACAATCAAACAACACGACCATCGATCTGATCATCAAATGTATTATAGGAATCTCCAAGAACATAAATGTTGTAGGAAGGCTGAACTATGGAAGGGTTTTCAATTATTTAACTTTTTTTTTTCAAGCCAGCCAGCCTGAAAATAGGAGCACAGTGCATTATAAAGAAAAGAAGGGTGTAATGATTACAAGTACAATCAAAGCGCCCCGACGAAACACCAACTAGTGGCCCAGCAACATCTTTTCGGATAAAAAGCCGAGCATACTAATGCTAACATTTCTATAATTAAACAATAGAGTGCAGTGAAAATGTATGGACGTTAGTCATTTTTGGTGAAACAGAAAGGAGCAAGTGACTATCAAAATGATCCCAGCTGCCAATCACAACATTTCGAGCTCCAATGGTGCATGCATCATGGTAGATACCTAAAGCCTTCGAGAGGTCAATCTGTCCTCAATCCCTTAGCAGGTGTCGCTTTGTAACTGGATTATTTTTTTTATGGATTGGAAGTGTACATGCCCACTAATTATCACCCACCAGAAGGATGCCACATATCTATGGCTCCCACCTGGTTTTTGGGATTTCACGTGTCAGCTAAGGGAGGCGTCTTACTTTATCCTAATCAAGGCAGACCAATAAAAATTCCTTCAAATTTCTCTGTGCTTTGGAATAGTTTCAGCTTGCTAAGTTAGAAATTTCTAATCCTAGCGATGCCAATGACCGTCCTGAATTTTACAATTCCAAAATTTGATCGAGTTCAAGTTTCTCGAGTCAAATATTTCGAATTTAGAGTCTAATATTTTTAATTTTTAATTTAATTGAATATTATTATTAATTTTAAATTTAATTTGTTTAAAATCTCACCTAGCCCCACACAGATTAGGAGCAATTTGTGTTCAAGCCACAGGAACATATTCGTAATTTTGTTTTTTGGGGTAACTTTTAATATCAAATATATTTTAATGTTCGAAAGGACATAAGGTTAAAGGATCGACCTTTTAAATTTACTCAAATCTTAAGTCATTTCAATACTCATTAAAAATATAAACAAAGTCTCAATACATTTTAAATTGAACATAATTTTACCTTAATTACATTATACTTTATAATAAAATTGTCAAAATACTTATTGAATAATTTATTTCCAGATATGTATAAAATTTAGAGGTAAAAAGTAGAAGAAGAGAAAATATGAAGCTTTAATGATTGTAAATTTGTAAGTTACAACAATAACAATAACAACGATTCAATAGAAATTTTGTTGAAATGTAAGGTTTGGAGAGGCCTAGAAATATGCAACTTTACCTCTTACTAATAGGACATTATTTCTAATAGATTCATAGAAAAAAGAAAAAAGTTTTTATAAATGGATTCGAGGAAATAAAATCAAAAAAATAAACAAATAACTTCTTAAAACATAAAAAATTCAAAGTCTAAATAAAAGCAAAATAAAGACAAAATATGTAAATAAATAAATAAATAGTAAAAAATAAATAAATAAAACAAATAAACAATTGTTAAAACAGAATGATCAAAGAGGCGGAATGATTAAAGAGGCTAAGTACAACAGACAAAAGTATTTAGCTAAATGCTAAATATATGACATAAGAATAGAAGGAAAAAGTTCAAAAAACCTATGAAAATAGAAGAATTTCTTTGTATAAGATCTTTTACATATCCTAGCTCACCATAGTTTCTTACTAAGAGGCAAGTCCTTAGTAAACTATATAGTAGAGCCATATCATATATAATCATCTCCCTCAATTTTTTTTTAGTTGTTCATCTTCTTCTCTTACAACCCCTATGTATAATCTTCTCGTGGGACCGAGAGGATGTCTCCTCTTAACAAGGTAGAAACACCTAAGTCTTGTCTTTCTTAATTTACTAATGTTGGCAACCCTCAACTTGCTTCTTACCATTATATTCCTGACTTTATCTCTTCTTGTAAAATTATGCATTTAATGGACTATTCTTATCTTTGTCACCATTAACTTATGACTATGCACCTATTTGTTTTAAATACTTCACCTCATAGTGCATGGATGACCTAATTGCTAAATAGTATAATTTACCTTTTAGCTTGAGTGGTATCTTCTTATCACATGAAACTCTTGATGCGTCCATCCATTTAAGCTATCCTGATTTGATACGGTAAACTATGTTATCACCTATCTCGCCATTGGTTTGGATGATGGATCTAAGATACTTAAAGCAATCTTTATGTGTGGTATAACTTTTGAGTTAATCTTCATCTCCACATCGGATATATCCCTATGACGTAAAAGTTATATTTTGGCTGTTTAGTCTTAGTCCTACTTAATTTAAAGCTTTTTTATTTTAATGTTTCTCTATAAAGTTTTAGCTTGACGTTAATACTCTTTTTTATTTCATTCACTAAAACAATTTCATCAGTAAATAATGTACATCAAGACACATTTCCTTGGATATTCTTAGTAAGTTTATCTATAACTATTGCAAACAAAAAGGGACTCAATGAAAATCTTGGTGTAACTTTATATCGATAGAAAAATGCTTTATATTTTCTCTTGTCCTCTTTATTATAGTCTTAATACCTTTATACATATTCCTAATAAGAAACTCCCTTAGTTTCTAACCACTTTTATATTATTTCCCTAAGTATCTTATTATAATCCTTCTCTAAATCAATACAAATTATTTATAAGTCTCTTTGTCTATCACTGTAATAATTATTAATCATTTAAGGAGATGTACAGCTTCTGTCATTGATATCCTTCGTATGAAATCAAATTAGTTTTTTAAAACAAGTACACCCTTTCTCATTCTCTTTTCAATTACCTTCTCTCATAACATTGAGATATGGCTAAGTAGTTTGATTCTTCTATAGTTGTTACAACTTTAGATGTTACATTTATTCTTGTAGAGATGAATTAATGTGCTATGTCTCTATTCATCTAATATTTTGGTCAACTTGAGGTTTACATTAAAAAGCTTAATCAACCAAGTAAGACCTTTTTATCTTAGACTTTTCTTACACCTTTATGAGTAGCTCATAAGGACCTACTGTTCTGTCACTCCTCATCTTCCTCGTTTAATTTCTTCTCTTGTGATGTGTCACCAATAACTGAAGTTATGATTTTTTTTCAAAAGTGCTATAATTACCCAAGCAAATGTCATCTCCGCCTTTATTAAAAAGGCTATAGTGCTCATTGGAAATATTAAGAGTAGCGGTCATCCCCCACCGCTACTCTTAATATTTCCATGTTTTATTTTGTTACAAATTTTACTTGACCCAAACTTAACCTACAAATTCAATACAAAACCCCAACACAGTTCATGCGTCGAAAGAACTTGTATCAAATGTTTCACTCTTCATATTAAATTCAACATATCTAATCCCATAATCTAATGCTTGCATGGTCAGGTAACACATCTTAACTTCCTGGAAGGGGAAAAAAAAAACTAAATGCTGTAGCTTTATGAATGTCACAGACCAAGCAGAGATATGAGTTTGAGGCAGCAGGGAGGATAAACGTTGGCCCACTTCATCTAAGAGAAATCATCTCTTACCTATGAAAAAAATAGCAATCCATCAGGGGATGAGGATGATATGATAATCTGATAACAAATTTGGGTGATTGGATAACATCAAACCACCTTTCTTATGTTAGAATTATATTCCAATTTTGAAGGATCTTTTTAATTGAAATCATTTATACAATTACATATTTTTTGTTGTCTGTTTTTATTTGGGGTCTTGTTAATACTCGCTTTCTTTTTTTCAACAAAATTCACCGTCTGGTATAGTACCTTGTGATCCGTTCAAAGTTCAAACTTTAAATCAAATCAACCTTTTTTTTTTTTTGATCGAGAAGAGAATTAGAACGGATAGAAGATCCAGTTATAAGCTTTACCCACATAGCTCAAAATTTTGCAATTTGAGATCACTTAGACAACAAGATAAAGAAGTCACAACTCAAATTACGCATGGTATGGATAAACTGAACCAAGACACAGCTGCTAATAAAGAGAAATCAATAAAAATAGGGAATTGCCTTTTGAAAATAAAGGAAGAATGTAACAAAGAAATTCCCAAGAGTTGGATTACACATCATATGAATGGATGCCAAAAGCTTAATTATGAAAAGTGAAGGTTCCATAAGTTACTGTCCAACTAGCGAGGAAACACGGGGACAAGAATGTTAGATGGAGCAGGAAGTGGCGAACGTGGGCAACTGCAAGATGTTTGCCTGTTATTGTGTCTGGGGCACGTTCTAACTAGTAAATTTTATTTTTTATATATTTATTAATCAGGTCTCAAATTAGGGTTGTGGACCTGTGGTTGAGAGATTTTTTTGTTTGAGCTTGAAGGTCTCAAGTTATTTCTGAGTGGATTTATGTATTTGAGTTATTAATACTGATATTGATATATCTTTTAATATATCAAAGTTATTGAATTAAAAAATGTTCATGTATTGTAATAAAAAAATTTCTAAGGCCTCGTTTGGTTGACGGGAAAGTAAAGTGAATTTAGAATATGATTCATCAGAAAATAAATCTATGAAAAGTAAAGACATGCATATGTTTGGATACTTATAAGAATTCTAATAAGAAATTTGGTAGATTCTTATTATAGTGTTTAGTATGCAACAGTATTTTATAGAATGTAATTTAATTTTGACTTGTGTTTCTAATTATATCCCTACAAATCGAATAAAAATTGAAATCGTTAAATAAGGAAAAATATAAACGTGAAGAGCAAAAATATTCAAAATCTAAATACTGGCTAATACTGAAAATTTTAAAAAATAGGAAAAATTTTCAAAAAATTTTTAAATTTTTCCTCTCTCTCTTATCTCTCCTTCCCCCTTTTTTCAAAGTTTTTTAATTAGTTATTTTATTTATTTCAACATTTATAATTATTGTGAATTTTTAATTTTTGTTTTTAAAATAATAATAAATATTTTATTGCTAATAATACTTATAAATTAAATAAAACCTACAAAAAATTATTTTTATTTAAATTTATTTAAATATTTTATATACTATTTATTAATAAAATATTTTATTTTTAAAAATAAAAAATAAACTAAAATTTTTTTATATTTTAAATTATTAAATCAAAATTTATTTGAAATTTATATATTTTAAAGTCGTAGAGTAGAGAGAGAAAGAAGGGTTAAATTAACCAGTATAATTTTTAGATTAAATTCCTAAAGAAAGTAATCTAAATACCAAGGGGGTGTTGAGATTTAGAATTAAGAGAAAGTGCTACTACTTTCCTTAAATTATGAAAGTTTTTACTTTCTTAATTACTAAGAAAAACCAACAAAACATAATAATTTAAATTTTAGAAAAAAGATTACTTTTTCAGTCAACAATCCATGCCAGCCAAACGAGGTCTAAAGGTAATCTTTGCTTATTAATATTTTTTAACTAATGAGTTAACAGATTAATCAGGTTACATAGTTAAATTAGTTAGGAATTAAAGGTTTGGATTAATAATATAGAGATAACCTACCTTGCTACTTATTAAGATTCAAATTCTAATAAATACATGAATTAAAATTTGTATACATAACGATCTAAACTTTCTGTTATGACATGCGAATATACTTTACCTTTTATGCCAGTTTTCTTCAATGCTATAAAATAAGAAATATAAATTTTGTATTATACTTATACCATCATAATATTAATATATAAAAATAAGAAATACAAATTATGGAAATAAGTAAAAATACAATAAAAATAAAACACTTTATTGAAATATTAATATTTATTAATGTATAATTAATTAGAAATTATTATAATAATTCAATTTAGATTTCAACAATAATTTTCCTTTAATAATTCATACGAATATGTTTTCAAATAAATATGAAAAGTCAAAAGTGATCGAATTAGAGCATTTTCATGAAATAATGGAGACTATTCTTATTTATATAAAAAAGTTAAAGTTTACATAAAGAAAAAGCTACTATTAATAAAATTAAATAATTTGTTTATTGTAATTTATAAAAATCAGTTAATTAATAAGTTGCTCTATTTTTAATAATAAAATATAAAATTAATTGATTGGAAATTTTTTATCATGATTGTCTCTGTCTCAGCAAAACAATGAAAACAATAAAAATGATAAAACTGGTGTTACGATAGATTGCAAGCAAAGGGTAAAAGAGTTGGAATGAGAAGGAGATGAAAGTTACTCGATGGATAAATTAAGATTAAAAAAAATGAGTTTTTAGAATATACCTCTATGTCCTAGTTTATTTGAAGGACCTAGGAGACATGTAGCTTTTCACTTAAAGCTGATGTGGATGTCACATGTTATTGGATAAGACTGTTCCAATTTTAAATTTAATCAATGATTTTAGGTTTTAAAGATAATAATTATCAAACTTTGATCATAAAAACTGCACAATTATAAATAGAGGCAAAAAAAACTAAATTAGAAATACATGTTTTTTATAAAAATAAACTTTAAAACATAAATTTTAAATAAAAAGGTAATTCTTTGCATGAATAAAAGTTTCAATGAAACTTTTATAGCAGACAATCTCGCTTACAATTTGTATAAATTATAAAAGTAAAGAAAATAAAAAAGTCAAAATTAATATTAAATGATGATATGATTATACAATAAAAAGATTATTTTAATTACTTTAAATCTATAATTCAGAGTAATAACCAATATTAAATTAATTAGTTAAAACGAAGGAATGTCTCAAGAACTTTATGTAATAGAAAAATACTACTTAAGTCGAAAGATAAATTTTATCATTTAACAATTAGGTCAATCATATTCTATTAGGCAAAATGTTAACTTATCAAATAGTGGCATAATTATAAGTTAATGGCGCCAAAGATAACGATGCTTCGTCAGATGTGTAAACTTACAAGAATGAGATTATAATGTCAGGAATGAGATGGTAAGAGATAAGTCGAGGGTGGCTAATATTGATAGTAAACTGGGAGAGATGGAGACTTGATTGAGTTTTGAGCTTGTTATCTAAACTACAAGGAGAAGGGAGGCAAAATTGCGGGCATGGTTCATAAAAAGATATTTAGATCCCTGTTTTTATTATTTTGTATTTATTTTATTTTATGAACACCTATTTATTCAATTGATATGAGTTTTATTTATTGGATAAATTGATACTCTAACTAATATAGACATTATTAATGTAATTTATGATTTGTTCCCCTCAAAATTATGGACTATAAAGTATGCAAGTTTATGTATGCCGGTGTTCTTCCTATATATAAGCACGAATCCGCTCCAAAAACATTGTCGAGCTCTGGTGGGTCACTTGTCACATAGAAGGTAGGCTATTGCTTGAGAGAAAGGGAGACAGAGATGGAGATGGAAATGAAGCAATCCAAGTTCAAGAGAATTTGTGTGTTCTGTGGTAGTAGTCCTGGAAAGAAGAATAGCTATAAAGAGGCTGCTGTTGAGCTTGGAAGAGAATTGGTACTAATGCTTATCTGTTTTCTAGCTCTTGCCTTTTGTATTGCCTTAAAGCTCTGTTTCTCTTCTTTAATATCTCCAATTTCCCTGAGGTTTCAGTTTTCTTCTTTCTTTACAGAACTTGTTTAACTTGCTTCGGTACAGCTTTGATGTCGTTAATGTCACTCAAACTTGTATTCTCGTTTCGGCCTCATGCCCTGATTCCTCTGTTTGGGCCCTGCTTCAGTTGTTTTTCCCCGAGTCCATCAGTTTGCAATTTGTTTCTTGTCTGTTCTGTTCCTTATTACTTTCTTTTACTCTGTTTGACTGTTTCTTTCTTCATCAAACTTTAATCGAATCTCGTGCTTGATATTGCATTGCCTGAGAAATGGAATTCATGGTTAGCGAATTTGTTGTTCGTGCACTAATTTGCTAAATAGCTCCTTTTTCCCTATATTTGACTCCAAACTTGGTATCTAAACTGTCATCTCTTTGTCTCGGAGCTGCATTTGAGATCAAGTCACTTAATTGACGTTTGGTGTATCATGATTAATGCATTCTTCAAGGTATCAAGAAATATAGATCTCGTATACGGTGGAGGGAGTGTTGGCTTGATGGGCTTGGTTTCTCAAGCTGTTTATGATGGTGGCCGCCATGTGATTGGGTGAGGCGTCTATAGTTCTATATATTGCTCTTCTTTTTTGGTTTTTCTTTTGATAATTGGACTTGAGAAATGATATTCATTTGCTTCTCAGTAACCAACTTCTAACTTGGTTTTTTCTGCAGAGTCATCCCCAAAACGCTCATGCCCAGAGAGGTATCCTTCTATTGTAACATTACACACACGAACATGAGTTTGACAGGTTTCTTTCGTGTTTGTGAGCATATGTTTGAAGAGAGATAGGGAGATCACCATGTGTTTCTTTCTAAATAGTTGCTTGTGTGGTAGCTACTTCTAAGTTATTCACTACCTCTCCTTTGTTATCTTGGAAAGCAATTGTATTGGTTCATGAAGCTTCTAAGTTAGGCCTTCAAAGATTCTGTAAGGTTTCACATTTGGCTTTTCTACATGATTTTCTTTTCCCCCATCAATTCACCTGGTAACATCTGTGTTTCGTTCCTCTTGATACTTGGTATATACCCACTTGACTTGATTCTTACCATAAGTCCAGATATTTAAGGTCATTTTCTTTTGTTTTCAACGTATTGAAATTCTTCCTAGAAGTATGGCATTTGGATCATAGGGTATAGTACCCTTCTTTTGTTTTTTGTAACTTAGTCCTCTTTCTCTTCTCTTCTTTTTTTATGACTCTGGATTGAGCCCACCACTTATGCTACCCTCATCATTGCTTCTCTGTTTAACCCCTCTCTCTCGCACTCACAAGGCAGCGTCTCCCCACAATACTTGGTGTCTTTTGTGCATTGTTTTATATTGACTTGGGACCTTGGGCACTACAATTTGCAGATAACTGGAGAAACAGTAGGGGAAGTGAAGGCAGTTGCGGATATGCACCAAAGAAAGGCTGAGATGGCTAGACAATCTGATGCCTTCATTGCATTACCTGGTTGGTATATGAACTGGGACTTTCTTCCTACCATTACACGGACAAAGCTCTTCATTGTAGTCAAGTACATAAAATTTTGCGCTTTAAGACCAAAAAGAAGGGTTCATTAGGGATGGGATCGTTTACAAGAGACCATGATCAGGTGTAAGTACAGAAATTAGAGATAAAAACATTTTATAGGCACTCTCAGGTAAGTACATTTCAGAGTGCATAGACGCTACATTCCAATGTCGGAAGTCCTTTTGTTGTATCATCAGGTTAATGTGTGGTCGCTTCAGAAACCTGTACCATTCACTTGCTCTGAATGCCACAAGTTGGCTGAAGAGAGCATCCGCTTCATGCTTAAGCTGACAATCGACTTTTACCAGAAAAAAAAAAAGGCAAAAAAGAGGATTTCTTGCGATTGGTTTTATCCACCACAAGATCCCTGAAGATAAAATAAATCTTGAAACCCCAGCCATTGGTCTTCATTATCATTATCATGGTCATCGTCTGACACTGGAAATTAGGCTTCTGACTAGCACTTACCATTTGAGGTCCATTTGCAATTTCCTCTGCGGTAGAGGACTAGTCTCAGGGCATGTGATACCATAAATTTACAAAAGATATAAAAAGCTTAGTCCGGTTATAATGTTCGCTTAACTAGAGTTAGTGTAGAATGACATTAATTATATAATTATTGTTTAGTGATTATTATTATTTTGTAACAATAATATTCTATTATTTATAATCTCTTTTTCACTCAATAGATCAGCAATCACAAACCTTTTTTCTTACAAAATTGAAACGAACGTGCGTGCAGGTGGCTACGGGACCCTTGAAGAGCTCCTTGAAGCCATAACTTGGGCCCAACTTGGTATCCATGACAAGCCAGTAATGCACATTTATCTTCCTCCCATTACATTCAAAATTAGGTTAATTGCCACATACCAGTTGCCTTATCAGCTAATTATCTACAGGTGGGATTGCTGAATGTAGATGGATATTACAATTCACTCTTGTCATTCATTGACAAAGCAATAGAGGATGGTTTTATTAATCCAAGTGCACGCCATATCATAGTGTTAGCTCCTACCCCAAGAGAGCTGGTCAAGAAAATGGAGGTACGTAACTGGTTTTCGCTTCCCTTTTCTTTTTCTCAAGTTAAAAAGACACTAAGTTTCTTGGTTTCCAGGAGTATTTTCCAAAGCATGAAATTGTTGCTTCAAAGCTGAGCTGGGGAAACTGAGCAGTTAGGCTACTCATCAAAATGTGAGATCTTAAGGTGAAGACTACAAATTCCATGAAGCTATGTTAGATGACCAAATTGTTCCTGATCCAAGTGGGAATTCAAGTTTTTGTTTTTCCCTTTTCAATTTACATGAACTAGACAAATTGACATCAAATTTGGAAGTTCTTTGACCATTCTCTGTTATATTCTCTCTTATGTCCCATCGTTTGGTTCTTTCTTCAGAACAAAGTCTAGACCAGGCAATGTTATTTATTATTTGATAATGATTAATAATCAAATATTTACTAATAAAAATGAAGTCACGAAAAGTTTCAGAGAAATCAGGCGAGAACAAAGAGGCCCATCCTTCCCAAGGTTAACACTGTATAACTATATTATTGCGTAGAAGACCACAACATTCCTTAATGGACTACTCATCTTACTTGACGTTCACCTGCCACTTAATGCCAGGCAGTCTAAATGGTTATTTGGATTGACTTATATTAGTAGGGCTTTTGTTAATAGAGCTTTTATCAGTAGAATTTCTTAAAAAAATTCTTTTAAGAAGTCAGTTAACTGTTTGGTTGTCATTTAAAAAAGAGATTTTTTAAATGATAACCATATAATAGACTGTTTGACAACATAAAAATAAAAAGTACTTTTAATTTTAACTATATTTTATTTTGTAATAAAAATTATTTATGCATATAAATAT
>JANVCL010000008.1:5051787-5061839 GCA_026546855.1 Erythroxylum incrassatum | reverse complement strand
AATAATAATAATAATAATAATAATAATAATAATAATAATAATAATAATAATAATAAACCAAACATATTTTTATTTTTAGTTTTTTATTAAAAATTACAATGAAACAAGTTTTTATTTTCAGTTTTTATATTGCAAATCTCAACTAAACAATTTTTTGTTTTTTAAAGGTGGAATCAAACGCCTAAGTTTATACTTTCGGACTCTTTTGTTAGGTTCTGCAACTCTAACGTCACGTCATCGCATGATCATTATGCAAAAACCGTGCACACATTCTCGCCAAAGGGCTGGAACTGAAAACAAAAATTCTAACTTTAAAGAAAGGACTAAAGTGAAAACAAGAATTATAATATATATTTTTCCATCATGTTCCATTGGTCTTTCTTCAGAAAAGTAACCAACCAAAACCCTTTATTATTCTTCCTTTTACAAGCAAATTCTCAGTCTACGATTTGTTTCATGCATTCAAGCTGCTGGGGTTTGGCAAGTGACCATTAAGTAGTGTTAAGGTTTAGTTGCTGCTGTGTTCATTCAAGTACCTAAATGCAAAGTCAACCTTGCCCATATACCGACTACCTGATTATCTCTTCTTATAATGTTCATCGTATACCGTAAATCCTTTGAAGACTAAGTAATGCTTTCCTTTCTCTTCAGCTCACGCTTAAGCAATCAATTGTTTTGGGTGTGAATTTGATGTGTTAGCCTTTGCTTAAGCGAGAAAAATCTGTGCGTAGTAGATTTGATTCATTGTCTTTGTAGCCAAGAAAAGGTATATATCATAGTCACTTGCGAAGGTTTTTGTTTTTAATGTTCTTCGTCTGCTCTTTCTTGTATTGAACTTCTGTGAGCATGTAGGCTTGATCTAGGTAATGGGGTTTGAAACTTAATTAGGTTCAACATGTTATTTCCCGTAGACAAATCTCTTGGAATCTGGCTTCCTAATGACCTTGAATTAAGATAAGAAAAAAAAAATCACGGGTCGGTCTGTAGTGAATGTGAAGGTAACAAGAGGAGTAAACAACAAAAAAATAGAGAGAACGTAAGGGCAGGCAGTGCAAAAAACGCAGAGGAAGCCCTTTTCTACGGCATCAAAACCGGCTTTAAAATTGTTATGAGCATAGATGTATAAGAAGCAGTGAAGGTAACGCGTTCGTATTATAACAAATCTTGACTATTATGGAACTATTACTTTACTATTATAAACGTTTAGCCCATGTGACCTTTGATGCATTTTCTCATGGGGTGCTTCTCTTGCACATTTTTACGTGTACCCTTTTGGTTTTATACTTTTATATATATACAAAGGCACGGGAACCATTCTTCAACATCACTCTCTCCACCTCCTTCAATAACATCTAATTTGTTTCTCCTTTTTCTCTCTTTCTGGACTGAAGTTCCTTGATGCTTTCCTGAGACAAAATATTGATATTTTGGATTTTCTGATGCTTGGTTGGTGGTTGAGTTTGGAGTTCAAAGAGACGGACTGAAAAACTAATAAGAAGTGACTCATTGGCGTCACTCAAAAGAGAATATTTCTCTTCTTTTCTATCATAGCTCTTCATTCATTGATTGAGGTATGAGTTTGGTTATATTGAAGCCTGAATATTGTTGCACCTTTGTTGTTCAAAGCTCTGTTTTCTAATAATTTGTGTTTTCTTTTGGCAGGTTTAACATTCTTGTTTACTGAATTCATTAAATGGGATTAATCAGGAATCACACCATGAAAAATGGGGAATACTTGGAAGGGATGCTTAGTGACTACGTTGGAGCAAAGGCCAAACTGAAGCCTCCAAAGAGCCCCTCAGCTAGGCTAGTTACTGCTCTTACCTGTCTGCAATTTGCTTTTGCAGTCTATGCAACTTTCCTACTCTACTACATGAGCCCTGCAATAGACTTAAGAATCAAACCTGACTTCGGGTGGGCTACAAGAATCGCACAGCACTGGAAACAATTTGTGATCCCTCCACATGTTCTTGGTCGATATCAGGAAGCTGCTTCTCTTGTTACAGAAATACGACCAACGACCCCCTGGTCCCCTTCAGAAGTTTGCGAGCACGAAAAGATCGATTTCGAGCAGAAAAAGTCTAATGATGCGCAGATGATCAAGTTAAAGAGAGAGCTATACGACCAGGTAGTGGACTTTCAGAGAAAGTCCGCTGGAATAGAGACTCTGGCAGAGTTAATGACAATGAAATCTAAGTGGGATATTCGTAGTCCGAATAAGCCAAAAGTTACAGTAATCTTAAACCATTTCAAGAGAAAGACTTTGTGTGCACAGATTGATTCTCTGCTTCGACAGACTCTTCCTTTCCACCATGTTTGGGTACTTTCATTTGGGAGTCCGAATGAGATATCATTAAAGAGAATTGTAGAAAGCTATAACGACTCAAGAATCAGCTTCATTAGTTCAAGCTACGATTTCAAGTACTATGGAAGGTTCCAAATGGCTTTGCAGACAGAGGCAGACCTTGTATATATTGTCGACGATGACATGATTCCTGGCAGAAAAATGCTACAGATTTTATCCCACGTAGCAGGAACTGAGAAGTACAAGAGCTCAGTTTTGGGCAGCATAGGAAGGATTTTGCCTTTCAGACAAAAGGACTTTACGTTCCCAAGTTATCGAAAGTTTAGATCGAAAGAGGCAGGACTCTACTTGCCTGACCCTGCTTATGATATTGCGGTCGATAGGATTGTGCAGGTGGATTTTCTTTCCAGTTCATGGTTTCTCTCTGCAGAGCTTGTCAAGACCCTTTTCACCGAGTCACCTATGACATTTATGACTGGAGAAGACCTTCATCTTAGGTAAGTATCCAAGGTCAAAGTTCTTGCATTTTTTCTTCACATCTCTTACTTTCATTCAATGGTATACCTTGCCTGGAACCAATGTTTTAGACTCGATGGTATTAGCTGTTTCGAGTTAATCTGAAGAAGTTACCTACATTTGTTGTTTCTCGAGTTCCTAGACATTCTTTAATAATAAAAAATGATCATATTATCAACCGAAGTCATGATTTCTCCCTAAATGACATACATTGTTAGAATAATATGAACAAAACTAGTAGACTTGAGCATTTTTAAATCTACCAAACATTGCAAAAATAACTAAAAAAAGAGCTGTTTCTGATAAGCGTGACCATGACAAATAGTGAATTTAAATTGGGTTGTTAACCTGTTCATTAATAAATGTAAACAACTTAGTATTATTTAATAAGGGAAACCGAAATCCGGCACTGTTGAGTATACACTCTTTATCTTTTTGGGTTGAGTTTAACATATCCAATACTGAATTATAGGCTTACCTACAAATATTAGGTTAATGGTTTGACAAAGAGAGTTGAAAATCGACTTGGCATGCATTTGAAGTACTAGTACTACTAGAAACTTTAGAAAGTAACCTGTAATGGTTTTTTAACAGTTTATATCTGAAGAATCTTCAAAGACTAGCCATTCTGTGTATACAAATTTGGTCAACTTTGGTAGTGGCGCTTTGAGCTGGGTACTCCATATCCTGTTTCCTCCACTACAGTGATATGTTATATAGTTAATAACCTGCCTTTTCGAGATTCCCTGTAGCACTATCTGCTCATTATTAGCTTGAGTCCCAATGAGAGAAAAATAACTTGACCACAAATAGATTCAGATAGGTTCAACTGATTGAAATTCTTGAATAGAATAATTGTACATTGATTAACTTGATTATGATTCTTAATTTTTACTTGACCAAACAAAATATGGGTCTAAATCAAAAAATGGAAACTGATTTTCATTCTTTCTAGCTGCTTACTGCACTTTCTGATTGAGCTTCTGATTAACTTTGGAATATGTCGCAAACGCGTGCAGCTATCAGCTTCAGAAGTACAGAAATGCCGGTTCATTTGTTCTTCCAGTTGACCCCAAGGATAAGGAAACATGGGGTGACAGCGAACACAGGCTTGCATATGTGTCAGAAACTACGGTAATTTTCAAGGACATTGTCCAAGTACGAGATGACCAATGGTGGAAGGCACTTTCAACAGGTTACGTGACGCAGTGGGCTGCAATGTACCCTCAAAAGATCGATGCACTATTTTATGCTCACTCGGTGGATGAAGTCAAAGCTCTTGGTCCACTGCTTGAGAAATTCAGGTCTACAGTTGGGAAAAAAGCCTACATTGTTGTCTCTGGAGGCAACTTCTGCCCTTGTGAAGATGCTGCAACCGCGCTTGGTTGGCCTAAGTTGGTGTGCAAGGAGCGAAGGTTTAAGATATTTGATTTGGGAGTTGGGGCTCTTTCAGGATCGTCAAACTCGGAAGTTCCTGTGGTGCAATCCGTTTACTCTAGCATGAAAGGTTTAATGAAGATTCATAATCCCAGTTTGGTAATCACTGTGGCTGATATTGATCCTAACGTGAAGAAAGCATTGAAAATGGCCACGGAGACTAGTGTCAATGCTACTACAAAAATGGTTCTCCTACCAAGGCCCTCCATATCGAAAGTTCTATGGATGGCTGATCTAAGACCAACAGCTTTGCCAAGTAAGAATTATAGTTTTCTGTTCTTCTTTTTCATGTCATTTGCATATCTAATGAGAAAACTCCTATTTTGCTTGGTTGTGCAGATTGGAATAAGATGCGGATTTCTGTCAACATAATCACCCAAAACAGAGCTTCTTCTTTAGCAAGACTTCTGAAGTCCCTAAGCAATGCTTATTATGTTGGAGATGAAATCCCTATTAGCTTCAACATGGACAGTAAAGTGGATGAGGCAACTATAAAACTAGTGAACTCATTCGAATGGCCTCATGGTCCGAAAACGCTTAGAAGAAGAATCATCCAGGGAGGCCTAATTCGAGCAGTAAGTGAAAGCTGGTATCCAGCTTCTGATGATGATTATGGCCTTCTGCTCGAAGACGACATCGAAGTCTCTCCCTACTATTATTTATGGATCAAGTATGCTCTCTTAGCATACCACTACGATCCTCAGGTGTCGATGCCTGAGCTTTCCTCGATCTCGCTGTACACTCCAAAACTCGTAGAAGTTGTAAAAGAAAGGCCCAAGTGGAACGCAACTGAGTTCTTCAGGAGAATCCATCCCAACACACCTTATCTTCACCAATTACCCTGCAGTTGGGGTGCAGTGTTCTTCCCTAAGCATTGGAGAGAGTTCTATGTTTACATGAACATGAGGTTCACTGAAAACGCCAAGGAAAACCCAGTTCAGATTCCAAAATCCAGGACGAATGGATGGCAAGCTTCGTGGAAAAAGTTCCTTATTGACATGATGTACCTCAGAGGCTACGTTAGCCTCTACCCGAACTTTCCAAACCAGGCAAGCTTTTCTACTAACCATATGGAACCAGGAGCTCACATCAGTGCAAAGGACAACGTTGTCAGACATGCCAAGGCAGATTTCGAGGTCCCATTGCTGAAAGATGATTTCAGAAACTGGTTGCCTAATGGCAAGTTGCCTCCAGCATCAAAACTGCCCTCTCTGAACTTGTTTAACCAACCAGTTTCCCTCAAGGGTCTCAAGGCAGCTGGTGCTAAGTTGGGGCAGGACGTTCTTCGATGCAACAACTCCACGGAAATTGTGACGGTTGATCACGAAACAGGTCTCCCAGCACGCTGTGCAAAATTCTAATCACTGCAAATAACCGCGATTGATTATTCTTTGGTTCTTTGAGAAAAACAACATCTGCTTAAAAATTGTAACATTTTCCTTTTCCTCTTACCGGAGCAATTACGAAGAGGAACAGTAAGGTCAAAAATGGACAACTGGTTTCCTCCTACAATGATCGATTCAAATTCAATAAATCAAGAGCCCAAGAGAACTGGGCTTTCTTAATTGTATCCAACAATGAGAAATCAAACAAAACAGTTCCTTGATTAGTTAAAGTCTCCACCAATCTTTCCCTTATTTTGTCAGTTTCTAACAGTTTCCTCTCTTGGAAAAAAGAAGAAAATGAATGTGACATGTCAACAAATCCTGGTGAGACATTACTTTAGTTCTGTTTCCTTTCTTTTCTTATCCTTTCATTTTTTACATCTCTATAAAGGAATCGGTTGTTACAGAGTCTTAAAGCTAAAGCTTGTAAGTCCTAACATGTTCTACGTGTCTTTTTAATAGTAAAACCTGTGATTGTTATTATTTTTCAGATACGAGTTCAGTATACCATATATATGTGAGAGGCATCATTGTGGGGTGGGGGCAATATCGTCATTCAACGAAGTTAAACATTCTTTCCGTTTTGGCTTTCACTGTTTTCTTTTTTCTGTTTCTCTTTCTTTCTCTGCAGAAAACACCTCGAAATTCATGTTCTCTGTAAATCTCTTTCTCAACCTTTTACTTGCATCTGATCGATTTAACGGTAACTTCGGTGACTTTAACTGTATCTGTTAAAAGTATATTTTAACTTTCCGTTCTTTCTTCTTTTGTTGTTGTTTTGGGTTGGACCTTTTCAGTTTCGGTTCTTCGCTCTCATTCTTGCTACTCTCGGCTAGTAATAATTGGCAGGTTAAGGATTTCTTTTGGCCGCTTTTCTTGTCGGAATTGGCAATGCGTATCCTTTTAACTATCAATTTTCGATTTCACGTACCTTTGTATGATTTCTTTCTTTTCTGTTCGTCCAGAATATGATAGTATGTCTATTTTTAACTGAATTTATTATTCTTTAATTCACATTTTAGGGACGTAATTTGACAGTAGTATCATAAGTTTCGCGAGTCATTTACATTGGTTTATTTAATGAGATCAAGTTTTTTAGTTTTTATTTTTGATTCTTCAGAATAAAAATCAATCTGTTTCAGGGATTAGTGTTTGGGAGGAGATCTTTTTCGTATAACTGAAAAATTGGCCAATCTCGTTGCCCATTGAGGATGTGAATGCTCGTTTGAGGATTCTGATATTTTCTGAGTTAATGGGGACTTCACACCGAAGGTTTCGATTCTTACATGTGTATCTGCTTTAGTTTTTCCTATCAGCATCAGTTTTAGGTTGTTTGTGGAGGAATGTGATTAGTTTGTTGGGCTAACTTTGTTACTCCCTATTTAACCTTGTAGTGGAGCTTGTAAAAGATCAAATAGTGGTGCCAAGCTCATAGTGACCATGATTCTAGGAGCTGTATTTGGATTTTTTGTTGGTGTTTCATTTCCATCACTTTCTCTTGCTAAGGTTTGTCGATCTTCACTAGTGTACTATGTACCTATAGGTTGGGAGAGACCTGTCATTCTAGTGATCTGTTCATTCACCGTTTCAGATTCACTTACGTCCAGGCCTGATTTCAACTTTTGACGTACCTCTTACTAATACAAATAAATTAAGTGAGACTTCTGGATTAAGCAATGCTTCTAGGGTATGTATGTTGCTGATTATCTAGCTATGTGAGGTTTTTTTTACGTTGTTGTTTTGATATTCATTTTGGTTTATGCTTTGTCACTTGCTTAATTGGTCCCAGATTTATGTTCCAACAAATCCTCGTGGTGCAGAGTTATTACCTCCACGAATAATTGTCTCAGAAACTGACTTTTACTTGCGCAGATTATGGGGTGAACCCAGTGAGGTATGATATCGAAAATCAAACAGTTACTTTGCTGATATTTTGTTTGTTATTGACTTCTCCAATGATTCCCAAATGGGGAGTGTTACTTACTAGTTACTATTATTTGTTATTTCCAATGATAGTGTAAAATGACTATAGCATAATCAAGAGTTAAGTAAATGATTGCTGACTGGATACAAGTATACCAGAAACTGTACCTCTTGTTCTAAAGATATGTATGATAATTCTAGCTATCTGCACTAAACTAACAAATGTTTGGCCGTCTTTCACACCTGAGAAACCAGCTGTAGGGATCAAATACATATAAATTACAATTTCTATATGAAATTTGGCAGGATCTCAAGAAGAAGCCTAGGTACTTGGTGACATTTACAGTAGGATATGATCAGAGGAATAATATCAACGCAGCAATTAAGAAGGTTTTGCAAATGTGTCATTTTACCTTCTTGTGTTTTATTATTTCCATTGATACTGAGCTATTTTCTTATATTTTTTCGTAGTTTTCTGACGATTTCACAATCTTGCTTTTCCACTATGATGGTCGGACAACTGAATGGGATCAATTTGATTGGTCAAAGCGTGCAATCCATATCAGCGTAAAAAGGCAAACAAAATGGTAACACTTAATAGCTTTTCCACTTAGTATTCAAGTGCGCCCATTACATATTATGCATAGACCTTCAAAATCTAGATTCGCATCTTCGTTTGTCATGTTATTTGGGTATCATGCAAACATAAATCAACTACAATCTTACCATAGCTGAGACATATTCTACTGTGGGTAGGTGATACTTTGAAACCAGCTCTCTCATTCATGACCATGGATGTTTTCCAGGTGGTACGCAAAGAGATTTCTGCATCCTGATGTTGTTGCAGCTTATGATTATATCTTTATCTGGGATGAAGATCTTGGAGTAGAACATTTTCATGCAGAGAAGTAATCTCTTGCTTATCATTTTTAGTTGCGAAATTCGGCGGTGTCTCATGTTTTAATCTGTCAGGTATATAGCATTGGTTAAGAAACATGGTCTTCACATCTCTCAGCCTGGTCTTGAGCCCAATAATGGACTTGTGTGGCAAATGACCAAGAGAAGAGGAAACAGTGAAGTTCATAAGTATGTTTCCCATCTCTCTCTCTCTCTCTCTCTCTCTCTCTGTGATTGTTGATAGATTGCTTGGACTTTGTTAACTTGAAAAAGTAGATGTAGGTTGAAAATAATTGTTATGCCTGTGGGCTGTTTATAGGGATACAGAGGAGAAACCAGGTTGGTGCAGCGATCCCAATTTGCCTCCGTGCGCCGCGTATGTTCTCTTTATCTTAAAATTTCCCTCTTTGTGTATATGTACGCATGTGTTTAGCATATATATGTTGTTTCTTGTGCTGTTTCATATTTAAGGAAATCATGTCCACATACCTTTTTTTCTCTTTGTGCATGTGCATGACTGTCCATGTATAAACAATTTTTATTTTTGCTATTTCAGCTTTGTTGAAATCATGGCCCCTGTTTTTTCTCGGGAAGCTTGGCGTTGTGTTTGGCATATGATTCAGGTTCTTCTATTATGTTTCTGTGTAGGAATTATACAAAAGTGTTTACTAACTTTCACACATCTGGAGCTTGGCATGCATGGTGGTAATTTTGAGAAGGCCAATACTTTTCACTTGAATTTTAATTCCTATTATAGACTTGGTAATAGCATAACAAAGATCAGATAGAGGATAAGTTGATTGTTTTTACTTTTCATTTTTGCTTATTAGAATAATGATAAACAATGTTCTTGCAGAATGATTTGGTGCATGGATGGGGATTGGATTTTGCTCTCAGAAGATGTGTGGAGGTTAGTTGTTACATCTTTTGTTACGTTCTGTTTTCTCTGTAGGCAACACAATTTTTTCCATTCTCCACATCATTGTCTGTATCAAATCTTGGGGCGTTTCCCTGACACCGCATAGTTGTAGGAACTCTGATATGAAAGTGATATTCTATTTTTCAGCTTTAACTATGTTTGCGGCTTTATAGCAAGTTATTTCTTCCATAAGAGCCTAGCTTCCGCTTCCCAATAGTATTAAAGCTCTATATATCTTTCGACCAACTTTCTTTTCTGTTGAATTTTGATGGTTTTTATTTTCCACTACAGCCTGCACATGAAAAGATTGGAGTGGTTGATTCTCAGTGGATTGTTCATCAAGTGGTTTCTTCCCTTAGGAGTCAGGTTAGTCCATCATTTTTATACCATTCATCCTAATGGCATATGCTTGTTAAGCAGAGATCATGTCTCTGTAATATGTTTTGATATAACAAATAGCTTATGAATGTTAACAAGTTTTTAGACAAAGCATCAAGGAAGTTCAATCTCTATGTCACGATTTCTCTGTAGTACAAGTCTCTTGACTTGATTAATGAAGGTAAATTAAACCAATGCAAAGGGCCTTTTTATCTATGTTAGGATCATTAGATGAGAGGAAGAATAAGCAGAGGGCAGAGGAGTAATCGGTAGAGGAATATTCGGGTGGTTA
>JANVCL010000008.1:5024341-5037197 GCA_026546855.1 Erythroxylum incrassatum | reverse complement strand
TCCGCTCACGTGAACCTTGTTTTAAAGAAACAAAAGTTTTATGTAATGAATTTTGACTGATTGATCGTTCTAGCATGTCACTCTTATGGGGTACGTACTCGGATATCACCATAGATGTCGGGTATGTATCTTGTGGGAGTGGGGTGTTACATGGTGGAATATGGATTTCAAGTCTCCCAACTCCCTTTCTTTCTTATCATTCTTATTTTGGTTTTCCATCAACAATTTCTCATTTTGTATCTGATTCTTTAAGAGGGCTTTCATTCCTTCTTAGATCCTTCTCAACTTTGCATCTCTCCCTTCACCATCATTAATGTCTAATGCTCATTTATTTTAATACTAAATTGTTATGTAACAGAGCTAAAGTAACAATGGAGTGAGTCCAAGGAGGAAGATTGTTAAAATTTGTGGAACATGCAAAGAGTGAAAAATCAATTCATATCATTGTATATCTTATATATTTGTTACAATAGTATGTAATAAGAAACTATCTACTCTCAAAGTTTCACGTGTTGAATTTTTATTTAGTTAGTTATAATAAACGATACCGTCTTAGTTATATCTTAATACAACTATGCAACAATATTTCTGATTTATAATTAAAGTCATTACAACCCTCGTTTTCTTCTTCATTATTTAACAACAATTTTTTATTTCCATTTCAGTAGTTATGATTAAAGTTTATGTCTTTTCTTCTTCTGGATAATGGGTTTTTAGGAAGAAATGAGAAGTTTGGATTTTTATTGTTACATGTTATTGTGTACTTTAATGCCATTAAATTTGTTCTATTTTAAGTTGCTTATGGGATCTTATTCTATTTCAATTCTTACCTTAATTGATTTGGTGGTGCCCATTTCAAGTTCCACAAAATATAAGCTACTATCTACCTCTTCTAACTTATATATAAGTTTAGATTTTTACTTCTTTTGTTTTAATTTGTATGTATTTTCATAATAGTTTCGATGTGTAGTGCTACTCTAAAGTCAGGTAGGATAAATTTATATAATTTATCAATGGGCATTTATTAGTATATGGTTGCAATGCTTATGATTTTGTTTTTTTATTAAATGAAAAAGAATTTGATAGTGGTTTGTGCATGTGTCCACCTAAGAAGCTAAAAGACGTGGAGTACTTCATATTAAAGAAATGACTATTGCAATTCATTATCAGTTAGTCACCAAACATACAAATGACTAACTATCAACCAAAAAATGGTTAAAAAGGTACATTGTAAGCATTTTATTATTATCCTAATATAGTCCTAACACCAACTTCATCATACCAAACATATTGCCTTTGATTATCATTTATAATACCTAACAGTCTTGCATGATTTGTATTTATTTTTCTAGATAAATTCAAGCATTTATAGCAATTTAACCTCTTTAGAAAGATTTGATAATGTAGTTAAGACGCTTACAAAATTGACTTCTGGTATAAACAACCATACTATATGTTTATATTGTGACAAACATTTGATATGCAAGAGAATCATTAGGTTAAAAAAATATTTAGCTAGGATCAAAGATGATGTGAAACCTTAAAAAGGAAAAGTTAGACATGGTATCAAATGCCAGATAAAATTTTTGTTTGAAGAATATAAGAATGAAAAAGAAAGAATACAAAGATTTAACAATGAAATTATTAATGGTAATTCATTATGCAACGTTGAGAATGATATTTATAATACTGAAGATAATATTTCTACTTACGAACACGGGATTAAAGTAATTGATATTAAAAGAAGAAGAAAAAGACAATTGTCTAACTTTTTGGCTCCACGAATAAGTTGTAAAACTCAACCTTCTATTTGTAGTATATTTACAAGCCAAAGAAACAAATTATGATGTAAAAATAACAGTAGTTAGGTGGTAGTATGATGTAGATGTGCAATTTAATGCAACTTAATCTTACTGTTATTTGCCTATAGTAGATGTTATTGCCTCTTTGTGTCCAAAATATAAAACTTTTTCAATTGATGATTATAAAGGTAATCTTCTGAGTAATTTTTTTAATGAACTAAAAAGTTATTCAAGTAAAGAAGGTTCTTAGGCAACTTATGAGTATTCAATCACATATGATGGTTGGATAAATAGAAGACATAAGTAAATTAATATTTTTTATTTATTTTACTAAGGGAATAATGTTTTCTAATTCAATTGATATGTCAGGGTTTATAAGAAATATTAATACTCTGTTAGAAATTTTAGAGAAAGTTGTGAATGAGATTGGATATGAAATCTTTGTACAGTTCATCATTAATAATGATGTTGTTTATGAAAGATATAGGAGATAGTAAATACTTTCCTATCATTGATGAAATCGTGCCTCAAGCGAGAAAATTACTTAATTCATTTATAATCATACATGAGTTTTGAATTTGATAAAAAAAGATTTCATAAATGATAGAAATTTGTGTTATTCTGTCATTAAACGATGTTCAAGTATTTTTTTATCACTTTAGTATTTTATTCAAATAAAGAAGGAGTTTAGAACAATGTTGACAAGTCATAAATGAGTTGCTTTTAAGTAAGTCAAGTCTAAATTAGAATGGACGTTTATAAAATTATACTTGATCATAAATAATATCATTTTATTATTTGAGGTTATAAATCTTTACTAAGAGTACTCTATGTGCCTAATAATGATGAAAAGTCAATAATGGATTATTTTTAGGATGTTATAGAAAGGGAAAAGGAAATAATTAAGGCTATTTTGAAAAATAATCCTTCTTTGTGTAGACCTTATCTTACTTTCATTAATAAGAGATAGGGAAAATAATTGTATTCTCTTTTGTTTACTACTAGTCGATTTCTTAATCTAATTATTTATATTAAACTAAGTGTCACAAAAAGAGCGAACATTAACATGAGAATGCTCTTAACCATTGCAACAATTGTTTCAAATGACATGATATAAGACTTGCTCATATCACAAATAGAGGTGTATGAGAATGCATACGGTGATTTCAAAATGCCCATTACAATATGTCAAAGAGATAAACTTAAGTAAAGTATATATTTCTTCACCTATGTTATTTGTTTAAAAATAATTATCACTTTATTTTTTATGAGATTATTTTTGCTATCTTACAGTTGCATAATGGAATCAATTAGAAGTGGTGTTCTAGAATTACAAAGATCTACTATTTGAATTTTTAGTCAATCTGTGAGTGCAACTGTGTAAGAAAGAAATTGAAACATATCTAAGTTCTTCCTTTCAAAAAGTGAAATAAATTGTAAAGCAAGAACTTGAATGATCTAATATTTGTCTAATACAACTTGAAGATTTGAGAAAGATATTTTATTTTAATTATTAATTTAAATATAATCACAATAATGCACTTTTATTTGTTTATTAAGACTGTTAATAAAGCTTATAGCTCTATTGATCTAATTTGTTTTGATCATATTAATATCTTAGCATATTCAATTTTATAGGAACCAAATTTTATAAATGAAAATTTTGGATAGGAAAGTATTAAATTGTTATATGGTGCATTGACATTGACTGATTATAATAATGACAAAAATATCCCTGGTCAAAAGGATTTTATACCAAATAAAAGTTATAGTCAATATGATTTAAGTGGGCATACCGTGGAATGAAATTTTAAGTTTTTTATTTTCCTCTTTATTTTTAGTTTTACTTGTATTTGATGCATATGTTAAATTCTAAATGTTCAATGTAAATATAAAACTTACATATGTAAGTGTTTTTGTTTAAGTTTCACTTCTACATCGTTATGTTTGTGCCATGAACTTTTGCTTATTATGTGATTCTTTTTTATTGAAAACTATAATATTTTCACGAGTAATATGGGTAATAAGGGAAAATAATTACTGACTTTTTGAATCGGTGCTAATTTAATTAAGAGGGATGAAGAGGTGGTTGTTATACTGATTTGTCTTACTATGATTCTTTGGAAATAAGTAAAACATTATACAGTACATTGTATATATTTTATTTTTAATTAGTTACGTTTTTATTGTTGAGATCTTTAAAATAATTTTACAAATGTTATACGTTTAAAGGATGAAATTCAATAAAGTATTCAAATGGTATTTAATATTAATCGATACTAATACTGTAACGTGTCAAAATTAAATTCAATATTTGGTTTTATGGCATTTGCAACTTTCGATCATACAGGGTAAAAGATATAAGGTCTTTTTAAGTTTAAGTAACTTTTTAAAAAATATTTTTAAAAATTTTAAATAGTTTTATGATTTTTATTTTTGACTAAAATATATTTAACTCTCTTATGATTTATCCCTTGGGACATTATGTTATCCTCTATTTTGTAAAAAACCTTATTAACTACTTTGACCATTAGTTAAAGGAGCTTAAAATTTAAAAATATTTTTTTAACCTTATATTATAACGACATCACTACAATTGTACACGTTGCATTTTTTACAAAAATACTCTTTTAGTCTTTTGTTAACTAAAATACATTAAACCTTATATTTTTTGTTTTGTTTCATTATGCCCTTTATTTCAAAAATAAAAATTATTTTAAACATAAATTACATTTTGATCGTTAATAAATAAAAAAGGAAAAATTACTAAAATATTATTGTCTTCACAATTATAATTTATGACTGTTAATTTATGGAAAAATTAAAAAAAAGAAAATTTATTTATGAAACAAAATTAAAAAAGAAATAATTAACAATTTCTATTAGGATCAAAGCAAAAACAAGTTATTGTTTGCCTTTTTTTCTGAAGAATTGCTGAGCTAATGATATTATTAAGATTGCTATTATGTTTTTCTTCAATTTGACGACATTTGTTTCATTGTGCTTCACGGTATTTTTACTTTAAAGAGTTAGATTAAAGTTTTACATTTTTTTCTTTGCACATAAAAGAAGTTCTTACTGCCAAATCTTTTTTCAAGGGTAGAAGTACCTTAGATTGTACACTTTTGAATAAAATGACATTTTCAATTGTTTTTTATTTTTTTATTTTTTTTGAAATAATGGTGAAAAGTAATCCTCAAGCAAAAAATTGTAATTTTTTTATCAATTAACAATTAGAACGTACAATTATGAAAAAAGGCACCTTTAATAAAATTTTCTTTCTTTTATAATTTTATTTCATAAATAAATTTTATTTCTTTAATTTTTCCAATAAATTAACATCATGAAGTATAATTGCGAAGAAAATGATATTTTTATTTTTTATTTATTGAGATCAAAATGTAATTTATGCTTAAAATAATTTTTATTTTTGAAATAGAGGATATAATGAAATAAAGCAAAAAATATAGGAGTTGAATGCATTTTAGTCAACAAAAGACTAAAAAGGCTATTTTTGTCTTAAAAAAATGCAATATGTACAGTTGTAGTGATGACGTAATACTGGGATAAAAAAATATTTTTAAATTCTAAGCTCCTTTGAATAGTGGTCAAAGGAGGTGATAAATTTCTTTTTAAAATAAAGGAGTATAACGTACTAAGGAATAAAATACAGGTAGTTAAATATATTTTAACCTTTATTTTTTCAAAAAATATCTTTTAAAAATTTCATTAAAAATAATAAAGAAACAAACGTAGGATGAACATTATACATGATAATCGAAAAGTTGTTGACGTGATGATCTAATTTAGCTCTTAAATTCGAATTGAGCCAACTAGAACTAATTTAAATTAATAATTTAAGATCATTTAACTACAATAAATTATTAATTTGTGCTGGGTTTAATTAGTTAAGTTTATGAATTAAATTAAGTTGTCATATCTACGGCATTAGATTGGAGATATAACATATGCTTAGATTTATTTTTAATTATAAAAAATTGAAATTTTAAAAAAGTTTTTTCAAAATTTTAAAGATTTAAAATTATTTAAACTATACGAAATAAAAGTATCATGTCTTTTACGAATCAAACATAATTTGATTTATTGAATTTAAATTAATTCGGTCAAATCTAAATTCTTATAATTAGTTAGACCAAAAAAAAAATTTGGAGTTTGAATTCCCAATTATGTTGCCACCTCCACTTTCTTCCTTTGGATAGTCGACTTGTAAGCTGAAAAAATCCACTTAATTGATTAATAACGTTCTCAACAGGGAAATGACAGTGAACCTAAAGTACTCAGTTAAAAATAAAAAATCATGGTATAATGCTAACATTTTGCAAGAATGCCGAAGTGGGTTCGAGATCAATGCTAGTGTGAGTTTGAGGTCCTCTTTCCCGTATTGTTAGACTATTCTAACCTGTTAAACAGAAACCTTGACTGAGATTTTGTAAGAATGATCTACACTAAATGTTTTTTAAAAAAAATGTCGATGAAGACTTTTACGGCACAAAACACCTTAGGGTGATTCAGTATGAACATGACATAATACCGCTTGCTAAAGGAAAGATTTAGAGCAAAGATCTGAACAGAATAAAGGGAATTCTTAATGTGAAGAGAGGGATTATCCCTGGTGGTCATGTGCCTGGTTGGTGATGGTGATGTTGATTTGCAAAGTTGACCTGAAAAATGGTCTTTGTTTCATCGTTCGTTTGGAGTGAAAATGTTCTCTCACCAAACACTAAATTGAGTTTGATAGTGGCAAGCTTTTTGCTTGCGTTGGCAGATATCTAATCTCATATAAGAAATGCCCATCTCACCTTCCTGGCTTGTTTGCTAAGGGAAAAAAAAAACATGGAATCTCTGCAATTGTTATGAAGATCTGGTTAAAATCTTTGGAATAAACTGCTAGGACTGAACACCCTTTTAACAACTCATTCCAAGAAAACAAAAAAGTTCAAAAGGGGAAATTCTGAAAGAAAAATTTGTTCATTAACGAATAGGCACATTTCTTCATTGGATTAAATGGCTACATGCCTACATCCCATCATGCAGACAAGAGAAAAACCAAAGCTGAAGGGTTAAGAACAGTTCAACAAACAAACTTAGTATCATGTCATTAAGACAACAACTTGGTGGGGCTTTATTAAAGTCTTGATTCATGTCACTAATTAATAGTGGTTCAATAATTGAAGATATAATTAGAAGTTACAGAGCCTTTTAATCTAATGGACAGTAAATTAGGCAGAAAAGGGTCGAAGGTAAGATCTTTCCACTTGCATTGATAACCGATATTATTAGAAGATTTTTCTTTTATCAGTGAATATATAACGTAGTGTGTTGGAGTATTGTATAAATGTAATTTGACAGAGGAGTGAAAAAGAAGAAGGTGGTTTTGGTCTGTTGAAATGGAACTATTACCATCTTGTTGACTGTATTCATTCTTAAGGCTCAACCAAACTTCTCTTCTGGAAATGAAGCATGTGATTGAGAACAAAAGCTAAACAATCTCTTAGATATAACAGAGTTCGGCACCAACCTTCTTATAGCATCAAATTATAAGGGTCCTAAAGCTTCATTCTCATACAAGCTTCCTCCTCTCCTCTCCCTGTCTCTCATTCATTTCTAAGCATCTTCTTTGTGACCACAACTTCTTGGATTCTTCTGGTCATTGCATCAAGGCGTAAGGGACGTCTAAAGCTCATAAAAGAGCCCTTCTTTTTGTTCTCAAAGCCAGGTTCGTCGTGTCACATAATATGATTTTTAGTGCATTTTCTTAGCTCTATCAAGGTAAATTTAGCTTGGTTCTGTTTCTATTTTCAGGGGGTTACAGGACAACTCCTATAGTCTTTTTTCTTTTCTGAAGGTATAGAATTGTGTTTTATGTTCAACTAGTTAGACCATATTTGTATGTTAAGCAATTAGCCAATTACTTGAACTCTAATTTGACCTCTTTGTACCATGTTAATTGAGCTGGAGATATCATGCTTTTTAAGTATTTGGAGTTACAGAAGTTGTCTGTGAGTAAAACATAACACAAACAACATCTGCAAATTTTTGGACATTTCTTCTGACAACTTGCCAACCATGATTTTCTTGTGAAAAGACCATGGAGGCTACTCCTGGAAGTATGTAACTTAAGTCAACTTAAACCTGAATAATGACTATGGTGATTCTCAGACCCTTTTGTTTTCTTATTGGTTTGTTCTATCCAAGATGGGAGAAATGTCAGGCTTCCAGTTGGGTGTTATCGGTGCGCTATTTCTTTCAGTGGCATCATCAGTCTCCATTGTCATTTGCAACAAGGCTTTGATGAGCAATCTTGGCTTCCCTTTTGGTAATTAGTTTTTTTCATTTCTTGGTTAGAACACTATTAGGAGATGGTATTAGTCTCTCAAAGACTACTTACTATCATATATTTTTGACATAAGTTGATGTCAATGGCTCTTCTTCTGCATTCTTTTTGGGTGCAAAGCTACGACTCTCACAAGCTGGCATCTGATGGTCACATTCTGCACCCTTCATGTGGCGAATCGTTTCAATTTTTTCGAATCCAAGTCCATTGACATGAAGACTGTGATGCTTTTTGGCATCCTCAATGGTGTTTCTATTGGATTCCTTAATTTAAGCCTGGGATTCAATTCCATTGGTTTCTACCAGGTAAAACCTCATATTTTGGATAATCATCAGGAGCAAAAGTTGCATTGTCGTAATCCTTTCGTTGTCCAGGGTAATGTTTAGAATATAGACTTGATTCACTTTGGTTTTGTTTCTTACTGCAGATGACCAAGCTTGCGATCATACCATTCACTGTGCTACTGGAAACTCTTTTCCTTAAAAAGCAATTCAGGTTATTTAAAACTGAAAGTTGGTATTTCTTAGTAAATCTAAAAAGAAACTTTTGTAGTATATTCTTCACATTGAAGCTGGATTTTATTACTCCTGCAGTCAGAATATCAAGTTTTCTCTTTTTGTCCTGCTTGTTGGAGTTGGTATTGCCTCTATAACCGATCTCCAGCTCAATTTTGTTGGAACAGTTCTTTCCATCCTCGCCATCATAACAACTTGTGTTGGTCAGATTGTATCCTTTTTTTGAGTTAGGACCCTTTATTTTATTTGCAGATGTAGGTACGGTGCTTTCTGTTGAAAATTTTTTCAAGAAACAAATTTCAGAAGAAAAATGTGGAAGATCTTAGGTTTCTGTTAAGTGTGAGAATGAGTTTAAGTTCTTAACTTGATGCTTAATTCAGCTGACAAACACTATTCAAAAGAAGCTCAATGTATCTTCCACACAGCTGCTCTATCAATCAGCCCCTTTTCAGGCCGCAGTTCTGTTTGTGTCAGGTCCGCTGGTGGATCAATTTCTCACCAACAAGAATGTCTTTGCATACAAATATTCTCCTATCGTCTTGGTACATAAAACTTCTTATCTCATCTTCTTCTTCGCATTAGGAATCTATTCCATAACAAGTAATTGAAAAAAAAAACATGTTAAAGATGGGAAACTATGCATACAGGCGTTTATCATCCTTTCCTGCGTTATTTCGGTGTCTGTGAACTTCAGTACCTTCATGGTTATAGGAAAGACATCACCAGTAACCTATCAAGTGCTTGGCCACCTCAAGACATGCCTTGTTCTTGCCTTTGGCTATATACTATTGCATGACCCCTTTAGGATGAGAAATATTATCGGAATATTGGTTGCCATCTTTGGGATGGGCTTATACTCGTATTTCTGTACTCAAGAGCACAAAAAGAAACAATCTGTGGACATATCAATGGGGTCTCAGGTAAATTTATGAGTCTCTTCCTTCATGAAATTCTCTTTTGGACAGTGTCTGTGTCTTGACCATGCCTTGGAAATTGGGCTTTTTGACAGTTGAAGGACAAGGAAAACACACCACTCTTGGCCATGCAAGACAAAGAGAGTCATGACGCCAAGAAATCGACCAAGGACTCTGTTGTTTAAGGGATGAATGTTGAATAAATAGGGGTTGAGATAAGAACTAAGAAGAGGTTGTTCTTATACTTTTTGTTGGGTTTTCATTCTTTTCTAATGAACTCCATTCCCAATTTGGATCACAAAATCTAAGGAATTATTGATTCATATTCTTGAGTTTATGAAGAACAGACTGAGAAAATATTTTATAAAAATACATTTTATTAAAATTAACTAAAACTATAATATTGAAAATAAAAACAAAAATATATTTACTTTTATTGTCAATTTAGTGGTAATTCAATATTTTATTGTACTTACAAAATAAATTATTTTTAAGAATTAATTAATTTAATTTTATAACTAATCAGTCAATTTTTTAAAAATAATTGGTTTTTATAATCTAAGATAAACTAATAATAATTTTTTAATTAAAATTTAAAATTTTAGTAAATAAGAATAATCTTTTTCAATTATTTTTAAATTTTATTTATTTTTATGATATAATATCGATTTAAGTTGGTATCTTTTCGATTTCAACTTCTAACGTATTGAATTCTTAATCTGAGACCTCAAGAAACTGAGAAGCATTTCTTCTTTTAGTACTTTTTATTCACCTTCCATTGTCCATCTAACCGATTCAAACTCCAAGAAGCATTATCCAAGCCCACTTCAACAAACTCTTACTTCTAACTCACACGTCTGAACTGGGCCCGTTCCACCAATAGTTTATAATCATGGCTGATTCAGGTTAAACCACCTCAGCCAATCTACAACTTAATCTTTTGGAAGTAACATCCCTGTTATGTTAATTAAAAAGAAGACTATGTATTTCTGAATCCCTTCATATCCGTAACTCAGTAGAATTTCTACTGAAATGTTGTTGTGGTTATTATTTTATTAATAGGAATCTTTTATGCTTATACTTAATAATATAAATTAATTATGCACTATAATATTTTTATCAAAGTTAATACTTAGTTATTTAATTTTTTTATTTAACTAATTGTTAAATTAAATAGTGTTGACTCAGTGTGCCAATTCAGTAACTGTACAATGATATCGATTAACAAAGTACACGGAACAATCTCCTCTTAGTCTCTGTCACGTAAACGTAGAGTAAAAGCAATCTGGCTCTGAAGCTTTGGAAGTGGCCACGTGCATTAGTTTACTGGACTCCCTCGACAGCACGAGATTACCATTAGGTAATATACCATAATGTCTCGAGACAAAGATAGGCACAAGAAAAGGTGAATCACGGGTAGGTAAGCTTCCGAATTCCGAGTCAACGTTGATAAGAATTGCATGCCAAGAAAAAGTTAAAAATGTGTTGGAATTTTGTCACCTTAAAAGTTGTTGAGATTGAGATTCAATGGAACCGAACTTAGGCAGAAGTTATTTTTATTGATATGACAGGTTCTTGGAGTTTTTCATTCAGGAATAAGGATTGCATCTTATTCATGTGGAACAATAATTAGTTGGTGCTTCACCGATATTCGTTGATGTCCTTCGATTTTCTCATTACATGTTTGTATTTTAGCGCAATGATTGCAATCAAGTTAAGAAGCCAGCTAATAAAAAATCTAAAGAATCAAGTATCATAATAATAAGTGACCATTTCACTTCATCACAATAGCTTAAGCTGTTGTATGAAGTCAACTTAATTGATTTTATATATTCTCTAACACGCCCCTTTAAGTGAAAGTCTTTTTTGAGTTTAAAATTTGCATAGGCCTACTTTACCTTGTGCTGGATAGTAGGTGAATGGTAGGATTCGAACTCATGACCACTTGGTTACAAAGACTCTGATACCATGTTAAGTGACCATTTTAGCTGTTGTGTGAGACTAACTTAATTGATTTTATATATTCTCCACCACATAATCTTAATTCATAGCACAATACAAAACAAAGAATAACGAGAGAGAGAGTTGAGAGAGAAAGAGCAGATGATTAATTCGTTGATTAAGTTTCTCCTCAACTTCCAGCAATTTATTATAACTACTCGTTTAGCCGTTGAGTTGACTCCTACTCAATTCATTTTTTTACACGTATTATATACAAACGATAACGCTTCAATTCTCCCTTGTAATATTACTGCAACTGTTTAACAGAGCTACATTGTATAGCCTAGTCCTGCAACGACTCGTTTACTTCCTTCGTAATCGTCTCACTTCGTAGCATTTTCCTCCTCCCTCAAGAGCTTTGTCCACAAGGTTCACGTCCAAAAAACGTTGATCAATGTCAGAAAGAAATTCCCACGAATGATCGTTTGCTTTAGAGGAGGACCATCTAACTAATATCTACACTGTTGGTCTGTTATGATGACTAACCGTCGACCCAGACAGCTGCTGGAAATCAAAGAGTCCAATACAAGGACTGTAGAAGTTTTTTTTATTTAAAAGAAGATAATATAAAAGAATACGTACAGTTGTTTTTTATATTGAATAATTAACTTAGTTGTCATATATAGGTAAAATAAAAAACCTCGACAAGTATTAAACAGAGATTTCAGCTAGTAAATTTGGATAAAATTAAAAACAAACTAGAAGCTTATTCAAAAAGAATTTTAACAGATCTGTAAAATTGAATTAATTTAACATTCGCCTTAATTCAAAATTATTAAAAAAAATCATGAGTATGGAGCACATCTTTTCTTTGAAACACTTCTTTATAATCTTTTTAATAGAGCACTTCTCTTTATTCTTCAACACGAGCACTTCTGTAACATCCCGGTTCTATACAAAAGAA
This sequence comes from Erythroxylum incrassatum, assembly GCA_026546855.1. Lineage (NCBI taxonomy): Eukaryota > Viridiplantae > Streptophyta > Magnoliopsida > Malpighiales > Erythroxylaceae > Erythroxylum > Erythroxylum incrassatum. Next base: position 5,024,706 of record JANVCL010000008.1, on the reverse strand, counting down.
TAGAACTCTAAAAATTTGGTATATGTGAGATCAATCAAAGAAATTGGAACAACACATCTCATGCTCATGTATTGGATACGGTGCACATGCACATGAATGGGGAATCCTTGCACATAATAATAATTGTACATGCATTCATGGCCATTCCTGTTGTAATTTGTAATTGGTAATAAATGGAACTGTTTAGAGAATTGTGGGTTATTGATCTTGAAAATTGATTTGGAGAGTGTCTTTATTGTTTTTATAATTTTGGAGAATTTTAGGAAATTTTTCTGAAATTTTTCGGGGGTAAATCTCGGATTAGGAAAAATGTCGAGTGACAGACCAACTGATAACCGGTATTAGAATTTAGTGCCTATGGAATT
>JANVCL010000008.1:5006576-5019000 GCA_026546855.1 Erythroxylum incrassatum | reverse complement strand
TTAATTTGGTTTATTGATCAATATCAACAATGTCAATTCATAAACAAATGAACACCAAATTAATAAAATATGCCTTTATTTATTTATTCATAAAGATGTACAAAACGCACTAAAAGGCGATTGCCTTTAGGGCACTACTCTAACATCTTCGACATTTATTTCAAGAATTGGATGCTCAATTCAATATGCCCCTTGATTAAAATATAATAAACTTATCGTATTAATTGAATTGAATCAATTACTTAATTAGTTAATTATAAATTTATTAAATAAAATTTAAAAATATGTATTTTATAAATTATTATAGACTTATTTAGTAATGTGTTCATTATCAAATAATAATAATTACGAAATTATTATAAAAAAGCAAAAATGTTGCAAGAAAAAAGGATGGATGATGGCTTAAAGCAAAACAAGGTCAAGCTTTCAAATCTTTATTTTTTATATACAAATATAGAAAAGAAAAATATGAAATCGTCAGATAAAAATTTTTTTTTTACTAAACAACTAATGCAATTAAAAAAAACAAGAAATTGACAACAGAAATGGAGAGGGATCCAACCAGGCAGACTTAGAGATAGGAATGATTTAATTAAAGACCACTGCATCCCATCATTATTTTCAGTTTGGTGATATCAATTATTAAAATATTATATATATATTTATTACAAAAAACAAAATCAACAAGTTCCTCTTAAATTAGATGATTTTTTAGTAAATAAGAAGTATTTGTTAACATTGTATTCACTGAGCTGGAGTCTCATAGAAGTTTGCAATGAAAGGACAAAGAGGAGGGCGATGTCTGTTCCCCCTATTCCGTTATAAGCGAAACAGAGGATCACAAGCCGTGATTGGCTAGGGATACGCCGACCACGTGGAGACTTCAGAGCCGAAAGTGAGCCTTTCCTTTACCCACTACTACGTGACGTGCACATATGATATGGCCTTTTCTCAAATTAACTTATTATTTAATTTCAAAAGATCAGTGACAAACGAAAATGACCTAATTTAAGTCATTGATTATAATAACTTGCATGGTTATAATCTTAAAAGTATAGCAGAGTACAGTAACTCGGGAATAACAAATCTGTTCCCCAATCTTTCCGGTCCCTATTTTGTGGCACTGCACCATAAATTTTAGTAAATGAAATATTCACATAATCCTATTTTAGTTCAATTATTTTTCTCATTCAAAATAACAAAATTTCATTGAATTTTTATTACAAATTTAGAAGTTTAATTTCATTATATTTCCAATTTTGTTACAGAAACATTTCAGATATGACAAACTTGAATCAATGTGTTTCGCCCTTCTTTTTTTCTATAAAAAAATGTATTAAGTGGTTAAATCATATACACATATTATGTGATATATGCTAAATGTAAGAAGCAGACGAGTGGGTATGCGTCATGGTATAGCTAATAACAGTTTCAATATAAACAGCAGCTCTATCGATAATTAAAGACTATAATCAATAGAAAGATTGATGACGTTTCGTAATAACCAATCACACGCGCACTAATAATAATATCAAACTCCTGTTAATTTCTATTTTCACTCCTTATGAAGCATTTTACTCGGTTCGATAATGATAATTTAATTATATGATGCAGCTAATGCCAGTTGGGCAATAATTACAAATTGAATTGGCATCACATGCTTTTTTAATAGAAATATCATGAAATCATTAAGCATTTATCAATTACTTAAATATTTGAATTATGCATGGACAAGGTTTGGCCACTCCACGGCATTTACATGTATGTTCTGGGAATCTCTTATGAAGCTTCAAATCGGATACTGGGAATTCAAGTTACTCAAAGTCCAGTCAACGCGCACGCCGCAGTTTTCTATTTCTAAATAAAAACTATTTTTATTAAACGGAAACGGAAATCAACGAGGACAGTGGACACTCGTCAATGCTTTTTTATTTTATTTTGAAAACCCGGGAAATACGTCAAGCCCAAGGACTGACAAAATTTTTACGCAGAAAAAAGCTATCGGATCGGTCCCACCTAAAAGCCTTCCCCTACCAGCCAAAAAGAAGAGGCCGATTTGACCATTATATCCTACTGCTCAAATAAAACTTCACCCAAAGTTTGTACTTAGAGGTCTTAATTTAACAATAAAATCTTATGATATAATTAAATTAAACTTAAATAAAGTTTATAGTATACATAAGTCTTCCAAATTTAACTTCTACAATCTCACAAATTGATGAAAAAAATGTTAATGTGATGGTGCCAAAATTATAATATTAGTAAGAATAAGCCGTTAATAATCAAGGAAAATTTTTGAATGAGGACAACGTATCTTACAAATAGATGTTAGTGACACACATTGAAGTGTTGTACTCCTTAAAGCAACATTCTAATTATATAAAAAAATCATAGTAATGTGAAATTATCCCATGCCAATTTGAGACCTTTTTTTGTTAAAATATAATTAAATAGAAAATTTCCACCTTCTTACTAAAATATTAATAATTTAAGGGAAGATTCAATAATATTCTTTCTTTATACTGTATACCGACCATAGTTTTAACTTTGTTAATTTGACGAAACGAGAGATTTGATAGAATTTTGCATTAAAATCCAAATTTAAAAGCTTCATGGGTATGTTTTGATTGATATAACTTGATTTAAGTATTTATTAATTCAAAAATTAAGTTGGAATTGATAGAATAATTTTTATTTTAATGGTATAGAAGATAATAATTCCATTTTGAAATTGTAAATATTGATTGAACTAAATTTATTATTTAATTATAGACTAAAATATTTTATGTAAATTAAATTGTGTAATTTATAAATTATTATGTGTATTTAATTAAAAATAACTAATTTTATTGTTTTAAAAAAGATTAAAAATGTGTAATATTTACTGATTTGAAAAACAGTGCTGATCTATTGATACAGCTGGTGTTAGCTTGACTAAAAAACAGTCGCTTCAAATAAGGTAGGCAAACAAAATTTGAAAAATCAATTAACATTGTCAATGAAATTAGTGAATTATTATTTATTATTTACCATTCAATCAAATTGCATCATCTCGTATCGCGTCGCATCGTCAACTTGCAATAAAAATCAACACACAAATTAAAAATAATAAATAAACTGACGGACCAGGGTAGATTTGTACGACTCATTCGGATCTCTCCTTCTACCCTACACCAGCCCACCTTCTTCCCAGATTCAGCCTTGAACCGAAAGAGTAAATGGCAAATACGTTAAAGGGCAAAACGATAAATTTAACGTCAGAAGTACCTATATTCGCTCGCTGCACTAACAGTCTTTTGTCTCATTACACACAATACACCCAATTGAAATTCAGTTAGCTTAAGGAGAGAGAGAGAGAAACGAAAATTGCCATTATACGAAATACAAAAAACAGTGAAAAAAAAGGAGAAGCATAAACACATCAGAGAAGAGAAGAAAACAAAAGGCAAACATTTAAACACATTCATTTCCAATTCCAAGGCCATTTTCTCTCTGCGTCTCTTCAGTGGGATCAGAGGATCATAGTCACGAATACATATGTGTTGGTGATATTTGTAGGTTTGGCTGCTTAGAAGTAGATTTGTCTGTGCTGGTGAAGTAGTGAGAATTTGGATTTTGTCTGTGTACGAAGATTATTTGGTTTTTGAGAGAGATGGAGACTTCCTCGTCGATACGAAAAGAAGAAGAAAGAATGGAAGGGTGGTTGTATCTAATACGGTCGAATCGGATTGGGTTGCAGTACTCTAGAAAACGCTACTTTGTTCTTGAAGGTCATGTTCTCAAGAGCTTCAAGTCCGTTCCTACTTCTAGAGATGAGGTCTCCTTTTGTCTCATTGTATTTGCTTGTTGTTTGGCTTATTGCATTTGTTAGGATTTGATATATGTACTGTGTTGAATTTTCGATTTGTCCTGCTCCATGCACTCGGTTTCCGGAGAAAAGTTAATTTCAAATCATGGATATAATAATGATGTGAATATAGTGTTCTTGTTATCTTGTTCTTCTTCTTTCTAGTCGTTTTGTATGTTTTGCTTCCTTTTTGTTTTCCTTCCGTACGTTTGATTTGTATTCTATTTTGCACTTCGTTACTCCTAAGTTTTGCCTTTAGCGCATTAGTTACGATGATGCGGGGCTTAATTTTTATTTGAGTTTTGTCTATTTTGCATTTTGGTTTTATTAGAAGTTTGTTTTTAGGTAGAAGTAAATCTAAAACAACAACAAAAACCGAGTGTATGAGAAGTGAGATTCGTTTTTGCTCAACAGAACAAGTGGTGCCCAGTTTCTCTTGCGATTGTGGACAACATCATTACACATCGTTTCGCTGTTGCAGAGTTATGAGGCTAATACACATTTTGGAGTTCCTTTTTGGCGTGATTTATTAGGTGCATCAATTAATGGGAACATTTTGTCTGGAATTTTTTTTATCTTAAGCATATGTTTAACAAAAGCAAAAGTTTGCGTCAGTGACTCTCTTTCTGTTTTCCATTTTTTCTCTTTACCTTTGCTTGAGAAGAATTTATTTTTTTTGCTTTTAAACGTTGGAGGTGATTGCTTTGCTCAAGTTGCTCCTTGAAATCGTTGCAAAGAATTTTACATTCTGATATTTGTACTTACAATGTCAGGAATGTTTTTACTTTGGTATTATAGGTCAACATCGGTAGCTCTTTTGTCTATGTTCAGCTATTATGTATATATCAATTCCTTGAACCGTCTTTTTTCTCCCCTCTTTCTGCTTCTATTTTGGGTTTATGTGTTGCCAAAATGAGTTGGATGCTTGGTAGGAAGTGACTTTCCTGCAGTGAAAATTTACCTCTGTTTTATGCTGCGGGTCCAGTACTACATTAAATGCTAGCAGTGTTTTTATCATCACATTGTATAGACAAATATATATATATATATATATATATAAAACAGAAAGAAAACAAAAGAAATTTGTTGATCAGTTGAATCAGCAAATGAATGTGCCTTGCGTTGACTAGTTGTGCAATCTATATGATGCATATGTGCTATATTTTCTCATAGGAGGTCTGCATAATCTAAGATTAGCCATTCTGTTTGTCTTTAACATATAGTTTATGATTACTGAGCAAAAGGGTAATCTTGTTTTCCTTGCAGGGTCCTGTTAGAAGTGCAATCATTGATTCATGTATTAGGGTAACTGATAATGGCAGAGAAAGTATTCACAGAAAAGTATGAAAGCTGTAATATGTTCACATTGGTGATGATCTTTTGGTTATATTTTCAGTTTTGTTCAAGTCACCAGTGATTTGTAAGAATTGTATCTTGTGAAACTTGCAGGTATTCTTCATATTTACACTTTATAATACTTCTAACCACAATGATCAACTCAAGGTGAGGTGACCACAATGAACAATCACAATGATTTATATTTATGTCATAAATCTTATACATGTTGTGAAATTGAAATAATTATAGCTGGGAGCAAGCAGCCCTGAAGAAGCAGCAAGATGGATTCAATCCTTTCAGGAAACAGCTTTAAAGGTTATTGAAGTTAATTTTCAAATAGAGAGTAACATTTACAATGAGGACTGAAGCTTATGCAAATTTGCAGGGTTGTCCTAACATTGCTGGTTGTTCAAAAAGCAACTGGCAGTCTTTCAGGTACTGTAACCAGATCTTGTATATCTCAAATTTCTCTAGAAATGCACATTAACATGCCTACTTACTATCGTCTGCCTGTCCCCCTGATCTTCAACAAGTTCCAATAAAATACAAATACTTCCTTGCTATATCAACAGTTTAGAAGCAGTTGATCTGTTGTATATTCTTTTTCCTGATCTTTCACAAATCTTTCTTTCAGATTGAGTGGTTCCAGTCGGATAAAATCTATAGACTGGACTCTATGTTCATCCACTCGGACAGATCCAGTGACTGATGTTATTGCACCTTCATCCTGGACCATATTTGGGTGTCATAATGGTTGGTACTCATTTTAAGATAAGCTTTTGAGGCATACTCAACTTCATATATAACAAAATGGCTGTTTTGTAGGTTTGCGACTTTTTAAAGAGGCAAAAGATAGAGATTCTCATAGAAAAGTAGGCAGATCTCTTTTTCTCTCTGTATTGATCTCTAATCACAATCATGTTGGTAAATGTGTGTATTCTCTTGATAGTGGGATGATCATCCTGCAATAATGGCAGTAGTTGTGGTTGATGGAGCCTCAGAAGCCATCTTCCAAACTCTTATGTCTCTTGGTCCCTCAAGATCAGAGTAAGCTGTTTGATAATCTTTCCTAATGATTATGATCAATTTGGATGAGAAAGATGAATAGGATAGTTACACTTGGCAAACAACCCACAGAGGTTATTTACACTTAGGACTTGTTATTGGGAATTTTTATTTCAAATAGCACGAACTAGATTCACTTTTTATAATTGCATTGCAGCTCAGATGTCAGCTATGTTTCATATTATTCACGAGCCTGTGCTAAAAAAAATTACGAGTTATGATCATTATTAATGAGTTCTTGTTCTATTTTTATCTTAGATAGTGTACTGTTCTTACATTGAGTTGACTTTACCAATTGCTTTCTAGATGGGACTTCTGTTTCTCCAAAGGTAGTGTGGTTGAGCACCTTGATGGTCACACGGATATTATTCACAAGCAGCTCTATAGTGATTGGTTACCTTGGTAAGATAATTGCATCTACACTTTATGTGTATGTTGTAACAATGGTTTTTTTTTGGGTAAATGTAACAATGGGTTTTGATATATGGATTTACCCATCTTGGAAAAAATCATATTATTCAGGGGAATGAAGCCAAGAGACTTTCTACTGCGGCGTTATTGGAGGCGGGAAGATGATGGAACATATGGTAGTGATACCTGTAATTTTATCTCATAAACTACATTTGTGAATGAACCTCTTGAACAAAAGCTTAACATCTGGGCTTGTTCTCTTGCAGTTATTCTCTATCATTCTGTGTTTCACAAGAAGTGTCCAACCCAAAGAGGCTATATCCGTGCCTGCCTTAAAAGTAATGTACGCTTGCGATTTGAAAGTAAAAGGATGCCTTTTACTTCTGCTATTTCTGTTTTCTATACTGATATTGTAACCAAAATAAGAAAGAAGTGGAAATGAAATTACTTGGTGCTTCAAAGTCTTCGATTAGCATGCTATGTCAAAAAATTTTGGAACTGGGTATGATTTGTTAAAGAATGCAACCAGGTATTGATATTTGTCATTCAGGTACCATATTTTGTGAATGCTTTTGAGATTATATACCCTTTTTGTCTAGGCTCAGGTTTTGTCATTTAGGAGTAGAGTTTGTTCTGCACAATAGCACAATAATTTGATAACAATCTTCTGGTGATGGTGAGGGATTGATATCCTATTTGCACAATCTTGCAGGTGGAGGATATGTTATTTCTCCTTTGAACCAAGGGAAACGTTCTGTGGTAAAGCACATGCTTGCTATTGACTGGAAATCTTGGAGATCGTATCTACAAGCTTCTGCAGCTCGATCTATAACCATCCGGATGCTTGGGAGAGTTGCTGGTAGACTTCAATTGTTGATCTAGAGTTTCTGTGTCAGTAGTTAATTTTTCTACATACGATGAACTACTGGATTTTGAGTTATAAGTAAAATTTGATGAATTTTGCAGCATTGCGAGAATTGTTCAGAACAAAACTAGGGAACTGCTTTCCTCCTGATTTTTCTTCAGGCGAGCTGGCAACCAGTGTTACGTTGCACCAGGTTGAAGAACAAAACAGAGTTGATGCTCAAATACCAACAAATGGTGGAAAGACCAAGGAATATATATGTGAAGAGCTTGATAATACAGCTTCAGAACATGCCAGCCTAGTTGGCCTAAATGATGGTGCTGATGAGTTTTTTGATGTTCCAGAACCATCAGATAATGAACTAACAGAAACTGAATGGGACTGTGATTTTGGTCCAGAAATGTATACTCAGGTATTCTCAACAAATTGTCTTCTTACGGTTTTCTCTTTACTTGATCTCCCATGCATGGAATATTTGGGATTTTGGCTAGGGAACATATGTCATGATCTCCAGGGAAATGAATGTGCAATACTTGTGTATCGTGTTTTAGTTAGCCTTATAGGCACAATAAGCATGTTAACATCACGGTAGAGCTCTCGGTGAGGGTTATTGCCTTACTGCTAGGTGCAGGGAGTGTTTGCAATGTTTTTCTATAACTTTTCTAGCTTCTCTGCAGGCACAATGAAAGTGTCACACGGTTATGTGAATTGGTGTTCATATTTATGTTGTCAAATTTTAGTTCTATCTGGACATAGTTTGTGGTATCAGTATCAGGTGAACTACCACTGTAAAGAGTTTTCTACTTTTCGTCTGTCTGGTTAACTTGCAGATTGCAGACATTCTGACCCAGACTTCGTAATTCTCACTTTTAGTTTTTCCACCTTCTTTCTTAATTATTGCTATTGCTGTCACATGATGTCTTCTAAAATCCTTTTCTTTATCGTTGCTTGTTCATCAGCATTAGTAATTTTGAGCTAAGACTAACTTTATTTCTCACTTGGCTCATCACTTTGATAATTGCAGGACCTACGTCAGCCTAAATTATCTACCGCTGCAGGTTTTGTGAAGAAATTGCATGATCTTGCAGGTATTACATATTTTTGGTGATCAATATTGAAATAAAAAGCTTGATGCCATTGTTTTATATCTTGCTTTCCTTTATGTTTCATAATATTTATGCATTAATGCATGCTGCAGTTCAGAAGAAGGGCTATATGGATTTACATGAGATGGCAAGAGAAGACAGTATTTCTTGCTGTTATGGGTCCACTCTCCCAAAAGACTCAACCTACACTTTACCTTCTAGTTGGGCGATGGCTGATCCTTCTAGCTTTCTAATTCGTGGAAAGAGTTACCTCCAAGACCAGAAGAAGGTGCGGGCTAATACAAAGTGATGTTGACCTTGAGAAAAGTAGTCCTAGGTGCTGGCTGATATTAACTATTAATAGTACTTTGTTATTTTGTTTCCAGGTTAAGGCTAAAGGCACATTGATGCAAATGGTTGCTGCAGATTGGCTAAGATCTGACAAGCGGGAAGATGATCTTGCTGGCCGTCCTGGAAGCATTGTTCAGGTAGTATTTCCCGATATATTGTGGTGTTTATTAAATTTGAACATTAGTCATGAATAATCTTTTTTCTGTAATACTCCTTTGCAAAATGATCTTTTTAACTTGAAAGAACCTTACAAATGTTTTATTGCAGAAATATGCAGCACAAGGAGGACCAGAGTTCTTTTTCATTATAAACATACAAGTGAAGGCTTCTATTCTCCTGGTCAACCAAACCTAAATCATATTCATTACTGTTCTTGTCCACTAAATATGTGGGTCAATTACTGTGGAGCAGGTCCCTGGTTCCACAACCTATAGCCTTGCCCTGTACTTTATGATGACAACACCATTGGAAGAAGCACCCTTGCTGGAGAGCTTTGTCAAGGGGGATGATGCATTTCGAAATTGTAGGTTTAAGCTCATACCATACATATCCAAGGTCAGTGAACGAGTTCTTTGAGTTACTATAAAGCTTGTTCACTTCATGCCTAACAGCTACATAGAATTTCAAGCGATTATAAGGGAATGTTATCTTCAGGTAGTGTTTAGCATCATTAACGTGTTGGTTATTTGACAGAACACTAGTTTCTATAAGGCAATAGCTGAAGAAATCTCTCTCTTTCTGCATCTACTATTATGTTTACTTTTTCTAGCTCAAAATTATTTTAAATGCTTGAATCTAAGGCCTTGCATGTTTTAAATGTCTTTGGAAATGTCACCTTCATCTTGTCATGAATATCTGGGAAAGTTTTGCAAATTTAATTCGTGAATTAACTTATGCTTCTTCAGGGTTCATGGATTGTCAAGCAGAGTGTAGGAAAGAAAGCATGCCTGATTGGGCAAGCACTAGAAATGAATTATTTTGTTGGAAATAACTACATAGAGGTAAGCTGGTGAAATCATTATATGCACAACGTAGATCATATAATTTGTGGTTACCATTCCTATGCAAGCGTATGAACAGAGACAGTAAGTTGGAGTTGTTGATTAAAGTCTCAAAAGATACTTCCGTGATTCCGTCCCTTGGTTGAATAAGGGAGAGAGAGTCGATAGAAAAGATTTCTAATTCTGAATTTTGTGATTCATTCAGCTTGGTGTTGACATTGGATCGTCAACAGTGGCGAGGGGTGTTGTCAGCCTTGTTCTGGGTTATCTCAGCAACTTGGTCATTGAAATGGCGTTTTTGATTCAGGTAAACTACTATCTGTTTGAATTGAGTTGAACAAACATTAGTTGATCAAATAACAAGAAACGTTGTTCTTACACAAGTCAACGATTGTGTTTGAGAAACATTGTTTCTCCCAAATTGTGTTGATCATTCCTAGGCCAAAGAAAGAAAAGAGTCCCTAGTTTAGTTAAAGATCAGCTCGTTTTCCCAATTTCCCAGAGATGCAATAATTTCCGAGTATGTCTAAAAAAGTTCCTGGCGGTACTGCGCACCCATCTCACATGAAACCATCTTCCTAACACAGGCAAACACAGAAGAGGAACTCCCGGAGTATCTTATTGGCACTTGCCGCCTTAATCACCTGGATGCCTCAAAAGCAGTTCCACTGAAATCATGCTGATATCTGGAATCAGAGGTCCTGATAAGATAATCGAATGAATATGCCCGTATCAAGCGAATGTCTTATTCTTTCATATATATATATATATATATATCTCACTAGAGTTGATTCATTGTTGTACAGATGCTGATCCAAGCTTAATGCTCATTCAACAAATTAGTTTTGCACGTACATTTGCCACTGTCACTCTGCTCCAAAAGGAAGGCAAAAGTTCTCTCTTTTGCATTTCTAGTTACTCTTCATCAAGCGTTTGGTTTACCTTGCTGTACTACATTTGATAACTTCCCGAAGTTCACAAGCAAAATTTTCAGAACAAACAAATCTTTCACTTCATCATTTAGTGTCAATCTTCCTCCACTTGGTAAGAGCGATAATCTTAGTTGCGATAACGTGATCGCTCAACTTGGGTACTTTTGTACAAGCACTGATTGAATGGTGATGGCACTTAAAAATTTGAACAATTGAACAATCCCAAATCTAAGTTCTACCAATTGGACAATGTTCCATTGGAAGCGATAAATTGGGAATAAAAAATTTCCATTTCTAAATTACGAAAATTTAATCTTAAGTTATATGTTTTTGTTGAAATGAGATAGAAGGATTTGCTCTTTTAGGTATTAATTTTATTGACAATAATAGATCCTTCTGCTCTTTTAGGTATTAATTTTATTGACAATAATAGAATAATATTGTAGAATAAATTAAAGGTTATTTAAATATTTTTTCTGATTTTTGTTTTTTTAGTTCGAATAAAATGAAAATACATTTAGTTGTTAATATTAAATAATTTTGTTTTATTATTGATAGTAATTAAACATTATATAAAACTAAAGATAAATTATTTTATAAATTAATTAATTATTTTAGTTAATCTTTTATAAAATATTTGTAATTAGTATTTATATTTTATTAAAATTAAATAATTAAATAAATCAAATTTGTAAAAAATGTTTATAATTTTATTGATATTATTTTAAATTTTATAGCCAATATTATTACTTGGAATTTGGTACTTGACATTTTAAATTTTTCTATTTCATAATCACTGTTTAGGAAATCTTAAATTTTATTATTTTAAGATTTATTTTTATTTATTAATTATCAAGAAAATTTATGAATAATATAATTTGATTATTTTATTTAATTATATTTACATTTTTAAAAAATAATATTTCAAATTAGATAATTATTTAATAAATATATTTAAAATAATATTTATAAATTTAAAACACAAAATAACTAAAATTAACAATAAATTTCAAAAATTCATTTAGATAATTTTTTATAAAATTTAAATACAAAAAATATATTGTAAAAAGAGAAGTGGAATTAAATTCTCGAAATGACAGAAGAGGTCAAATGGAGACAGGAGTCAACACTCAACAGTCCACGGGAAGGCTTCCTAACTCCGTTGGCCTTTGTGAATGGTAATAGTCTCTCTATTTCTATTTCGGCTACTTCTCCAAAAATACCCCTTCCTCGACTTGTCACTCCTTAAGTCGTGAATTAGGGTTCCACGTGACTAATGACCTCGGTCGATATCTTGGCGTTCCTCTCCTGCACCAATGAGTCAGCAAAAGACTTATCAGTATATTCTAGATAGGGTCCATCAACGCTTATCAGGATGGTCCCCCTGTTGGGCCCCGATCCGTATTAAGCATGTTATTTATTTTGAGGTTTAGATTAATAAGTCCTTTTAGTTCGAATAATTTGGGATTTATAGTGCTTAAGTAATAATTATAAATTTAAGGAATTTAGTTAAATTAGAGTGTTTTAAT
>JANVCL010000008.1:4994015-5006476 GCA_026546855.1 Erythroxylum incrassatum | reverse complement strand
GTCAAAGCAGTCCTAATCACTCTTACCCCTAGCCAATTTACTATTTTACCCTTCCCGTCGGGGGTGGGATGTTACAACTCCCCCCTCCTTATAAAAATTTCGTCCTCGAAATTGTCAGTCCACAGTTCAATATGACAGTAATCATATGTTCCTACAATTCCCATACACTAAGTCACTCAATAATTCCTTTACCAAAAGATCGCAGTAAGGCAGTCAGTTGCTATGACTCAAATCATTATTTCCGAACCTGTTCACTTATCACGTTTTATCCATCCAATACCTTTTTCTCAATATACAGACTTATTCCAATAACTTCATTGATACCCTTTTTGCCAATTCTGCGTATACTTTGTCACTATGATACTTCCAATAAAATAGTTTCTCTCGTCTGCGACACTTCCCTTTCCTTTGGTACCGACACAGTGGCACTTATCTCTATTTTTCACTATAACCGGTGGTAATCCACCTAACGCATTTATCCTTCATATTTCATTGACTCTTAGTCCAGATTCAGTGTTCTTTTGACATTTCACTGTTCTATATGCATTTAATTCTATTTCATTTGTCCGATCCTGATCCACTTCAGCTAACCCATGCAGTTTTCCTAAGTCACTTTCCTTTGTTTCACTCATCACAAGCATCTCGACTCAATGTTGGTCTTTGCCTCTTGTTAGGCATTTTTTTCGTGTAATACAAGCGTGTACAATTCCATCTTGTGATCACCATTAGTTCTATACATTCAGTCAAAACTATACCATGAGGTTATAATCCTCTGCAGTCCAAACACTTAAGCACTTTTCCTATTGAACATTCAAACCTCTATGCACTTGAATCTATAATCACTTCGTTCTATACCCATAGTTATTCAATTTCACTTTTTGCATATACTTACTAGAATGTCTAGCTTAGACTGTTCACTTTCTTGTTCTATCACTTATTGTCGGGTACGCATACTTCTTCTTTGAATCATTCAATAATGTTTTTCCGATTTCACTCGCATATTCAGACTCATCATAGGACTTACTACTTTAACTCCTGCACTCTTAACCTTTCTTACTTCTATCCAGTCTCACTAGATCTACAACCTCAATTTTCCAGAAACACTTCACAATTACCCATAATCTACTTAACATTCTTTAAAAATCCCAATATCTGTAATTGGTCTGCTCATTTCAGAATTGTCGGTATAATAGTCATTTATGCCCGTCTCTTTCCTCGAATTAACTCGATGTATCCCTATAGGAATCTAAGGTCTCCAAGACTTTAAACAATTGAGATCATATCACCAATACCATTTATCAAAGTCAATTCACTTTATCTTATATCGTTTTATCAAAGTCAATTCACTTTATTTGCAGATCAAATACACAAGTCTAACTAATGGCAAAGTCGATCCAACATCGGGTTCCGTCCTCTCCAATAATAACTCATTGGTTGGAGTAAACCATAGCCTGATTAGGTAAAACTTAATACAGATGGTGCATGCAATTGCGCCCAGCTCTTGGCCACAGCAGGTAGCCTCATTCGAGATAGTGACGACAACTAGCTTGGAGGCTTCATATAGAACTTAGGCTGGTGCGTTGCGTTGTCAGCAAAACTCTGGGGTATCTTTACCGGACACTCGCTTGCCTGGAGCCTGGGCTTTCGCCCGATCGATCTAGAAGTAGATTTGCTCATGGTACACAAGATCATCTCTTCCTCAGACACCCGTTCCCATACACTCAACTCTATTGTAACGGGTATTCTTGAACTGTTTACGCAGAAATGACCTGTTGTTCATCGACATGTTTACCTAGATAGCAATAGATGTGCTGACTGGCTTGCCACCTAGGCAAAACATTATGACATTGGTGTCACATATTTTGAGACTACATCTATAGGGTGCCAACGTCTCCTGTTAGAGGATACGTCGGGGATCTGTTTTTCCATATTTGTTTTATAACCTACTTATTCAGCTTCTCTTTAATAAAAAAAATCTATTTAGATATTTATATAAAATTTATATTAATAAATGAGATTTAATATAACAGAAGATGTTACAAATATATATAAATACAATTTAATAAAGTTCTATTAAAACACCGTACCCGAAGCAAGAAGAAAACAAGAAGAATTTCATGTGTTCGGGAATCAAGAGATTTTTGTAGCGAGGTAGGTGGGCCCCAAAACAACGGCTTGGTAATTGGTAATTCCAAAAGGTTATCACCGTTCAATGTAAACAGTAACTTTTAAATATTGTTATAGTTTTTTTCCTTCTGTTCATAATAATTTCTCAAAGGACTTTATGTTATATAGAGTTGGATTGGGTTAAGCTAGAAATTAACTCATAACTCAGCTGGATTCAACTTTTGGTTAAGTTTAAATTGTGAGGCGGTTTAATAATGTAATTTTGAGGTCTTTTATATTTTTATACCAGTTTTTAAATTTAAATTTAAATTTAATTATAAAATATAAATTAAATCGAATTTTGTTATTTTATTGCCAATTCTATTTTTTTAGATCCAATGTTTAAAAAATAAAAAATTAAACTAATAAAATAACAAGTTTAAAAATTTAACTAGTATTAAACTTTCATAAAACAACAACCTAATCAAAATTCATACACAAGGTCTAGATATGTTGAATAAAATTGAAGAACTTAAAATAAGATTGAAGAAGTAAACTATCTCTATCCATTGAAGAGATTCAAATTTAATTGAATAAGAAGACCATCTAATGAAAACTAATTAGTATATTTTTATTTATAAAGTTTGTTAGTTTATAAAAACTGATATATGAATTAATCGATTGGTCGATTTTTAAAAATAAGAGTTATAAAATAAACCGAATTTAGAAGTTGAATAATTAAAATTTTTTACTTTTAAACCGAACAAATTGATTTAGTTTTTTAATTATTGGATAGATCCTATTATTTCCTAATTTGGAACAAGTGACATAATTTCTGTTATTTGGATTTATTTTTATATATTCTGGTAATTTAATAATTACTCAGATAAAAGAAAAATGCCCTAAAATCCTGAATCGTATGTACTAATGTCATAAAAGTTTCTATTATTAACCAACTGCGAAATTCAAATTTTATTTATTTAAATGTGGATTTTTACAACCAAAAGCGTTATATATTTGAAAGAAGTTACTATATACTAATACAATTGACAATAAAAATAACGAAGGAAAGTACAAGTTAATGCATTAATGAATGTTCTTATGTGGTCACATTTTTAATACTCCCTCCTATTTAAAATAAGTGTCATTTTAGAGAAATTTTAATTATTCAAAATAAATGTCGTTTGTGACTTTTTATGCATATCTATGATTTTACTTTTAAAATTATCCTTTAATTTTTCTCACATCTTAATTATACTTATATTTTTAAGATATTTTAATATATAATTAATAAAAATATATCACTTTTTTAATAAATATACATTCCTCTAAATCTAACACTTATTTTAAATAGGATGGATTACGTTACAATCAAATAATTAGATGAATTGGTAAAGAGGAAGTCATAATTGTTGACCAAATGTGATAACCACACAGACAACATTCATTACCAGTTTGACCAATTTACCTGTTCAAAATCCGGCACTCCTCAGTCATTATTTATTCGCTAGTGTATTCTCCGAAAGAAAAAAAACACTGGGTCAGTTAATGTGTACGTTTCGGAGGACTAGATAGATGGAAGTCTCCGAATCAGCGTTGCATCCACCTACTCTCTCACACACTTTGCAGTTCAAGAGAGAGGATCTCAGTAGCTCTTGGGTTTGATTGTATTATTTAATGGGAAAAAAGTTGTGATCTTTTTAAGTGAAGTCAGTTGTGCTTGGATGGCGAGAAAATTTTGGGTTTGATTCGGAAAGACTTGGTTTTGATTGAGGGATTTAGCTTGTGTGGGGCCTAACGTAATTGGGTTGTGGTTTTTTGGTAGAGTCCCAAAACAGGTCTGAAGAATTTATGAACACGAGATCCCTAGGCTCGATACAGGTACGGCACTACTTGTTGTTACCTTTTCGTTTTTTTAATGGGGAATTGACATTGGTGGATGACAACGTTTTTCTTTGTTGTTAGTCTCTAATCTATATTTCCGCTTCTTGGGCTTGTTAAGCATTGCTGCTTTTGGAGTCTCTTAACCCTGGAAAATTTTGTGGGTTTTTTACTTTTACTTTCTCTCTTGTTTTTCACTCGTTTCTTGTTTGCTTGTCTGGAAAAGGGCTTTGGTTAACTTTATGTTTAAGGAGAGAATGATGAGCTTTAAGTTGCAAATCAAATTTAAATGAATCAAATTGAAATGTCCGGTTTAAATTGTTCGAAATGGAATTAAGTCATCAAAACCGAATATTAGATAGCTTCAGAAGGTGAATATCATCTGTTTCTTGTATGGCATGTATGTTGATCATGAACTGACAAGATTTTAGAGTTCTCCAATTGGACGTGTCTCGAGTTTGTACCTTTTCGTTGACTATATTTCTTCTTACTTCCTTTATTTTGTGATGAAAAAGGCTCTTTCCGATGTTTACACTGTCTTGTTTGGCAGAGGTTGAAAGGGAAACTAAGTGGATGGCTCCTTCCTTAAAGTTCGCTATGCTTCTGATGCTTCTGGGATTGGGTACGGTTTGATGCTTTGTTAACTTATTTCCCTTTTAAGGTGTGAACCTTTTTTCTGCTCACCTGGACGTCGTTGGTTTCTTGCCACTGTGCCTTTTTACTATCATCTTAGCAAGTGAGAATGGTGTTTCCGTGTTTGGAGTTTTAATCTCTCTATGGACTCACCAATTCGTTCTACTTGGACTGCGTGCAATCAAAAAATATTTTGAGGGCCTTCAGTTGTGGACGTAGCTTATTATGCAACATTGTGCTAGATGTAGGATTTTGGTCTTTTATCCTTTTAAACTGCTACAAAAGTTCTTTTGGAACAAGTCTACCTTCTCTCCATTTTGGCCAATGGTTATGCTTACTCGAATGCTTCTGCTTCTGTAATAGCAAATGCTTCCTCCGTTAATCAAGGTTTTAGCCATTGTGAGAAGATTGTCAAAAGTTGGGCCATGTCTTCCATTGAGCAAGAAATTAAAGAGGACAAGCACACACTTCGAGATTTGTTGTTTTTCCTCCATATTCCAAGAACTGGAGGACGTACATACTTCCATTGGTAATTCCGTATTAGTTTTCCCTTTTACATTACCAAAATTTGGTCGTAGTGTCACCCACAGATTGTTTAACTTTGGCTTATTACATATACTTGCAGTTTTCTGAAGAAATTATATTCTAACTATGAGGAATGCCCCCGTTCTTATGACAAGCTGCGGTTCAATCCAAGGTATCATTTTCCTGTATGCTGTTCTTGATTTTTGTCTAAATGAGCAAATGGAAACTTAAACTTCTACTTAACAGGAATTATTTATTGACATTCGTCTTCTTGCCAATTTCTGGTTATAATTGTTTCAGGAGCTACTAATTGTCTTTCTTGGAAACATAGATGTCATACCCTTGTTGATATCGCTCACTGTTCAGTTCTTTCTTCATAAGCTAGCATAGCACGGCCCTGAATATTATCATTTTTATTATTTACTGGCTTTCACTTGTTCTCTGGGACAGAATAAACAACTTTTTTTGTCTCTCCTGTGAAGTTGAAAATACGGTGTTGTATCTGATTACTATTACCAGATTCTCATTTAGTGGAGTAACTTGTTTGCAATTTTGATATGCCTGTAAAGGAAAGAAACAACCTGTGTGTCAGTCTTATATCATACTGTTTTGTATATGGACTTTATGAAAGAAAAAGAATAGAAAAGTGCTTGCTTCACTTTTTGCGTGCGGTAGTTGAATTGGTCACATTTGCATTTTTGCAGTAAACAGAAGTGCAGACTGCTGGTAACTCATGATGACTATAGCATGATGTCCAAACTTCCTAAAGAGAAAACTTCAGTGGTCACCATACTTAGGAATCCAATTGACCGAATCTTTAGTACTTATGAATTCTCTATTGAAGTAGCGGCAAGATTCTTGGTGCATCCCAACTTGACTTCTGCCACAAAAATGTCTGGCCGTTTACGCTCTAAGACTCGTGGAGTTAGTACACTGGATATATGGCCATGGAAGTATTTGGTTCCATGGATGAGGGAAGACCTTTTTGCTAGGGTATATTTTTATCATATTGTGTTTATGGAGTCATTTCTTCTTTTTGTTTTGCTCTTCCAATTCTCCTGTTTTTGGTTTTGTGGTTCTAAATCATTCGCCAAAGTTTCTTCTCAAAATGATTCATTTTGTGGTTTTCCCTACGAGCCTATTGTCTTTATCTGTGTATTTGTGTCTATGTAGCATCAAAGAACCTGCATGTGCATGGACTGTACTATAATCCAAAATTCTTTTGATGACTTTATGAAGCAGCGATGCTTTGATATCCACTCACAATCAGTTACATCAAAGTAACATATCATATGGCTGTTAGCATTTCTTACAAAACTTTTATTTATATTGCAGAGAGATGCTAGAAAAATTAGGGGCTCAAATGATGTTAAGAGCTTTAATCCATATGAGATGGAGGAATTTGTTAAGCCTTTACATGAGTATATCAATGACCCAATAGCTCATGACATCATTCACAATGGAGCTACGTACCAGGTACATGCATAGTTTAGCTTTATCACTTGAAGCCTATTCATTTTTCAATTTCAAGCTGGATGTATTTTCTTGTTGCCTCCTTATAGTAGTAGGCTTGGATAATTCTAGTCATGTAAAATACAACTGATGCAGCTTTAATGTCCTCTGAATATTAACCAACAGAGAAACTGGTCATGGCGCATTTATGTTTTTCTCTGCATGAATTTTGACCTTAAAATCATTTAATTTGTTTACTTGATAGAAAAAAGCTTCTTTTCATTGGAGATGTCTAATAATTAGTTTACGTGCAATTTTGCAAAAGCTGTTAAATCTTACCTTTCTATCGTATGTTAACCCTGCCTCCACAATCTGGCATACGGTTTATCTTGCTTATTATCCAAGATTTAACTTATAGAAAAATATTTCTATAAAGTAGCATTGAAGGAGTGCACCAAAAGGAAAAAAGCAATGAAGACCAGGTTAGAACAGAAATTTCTATTGTTGCAAAATACTGAATATTCAAGTTTTTAATAGAATTTTTTGGATTTTAGCTGAAGTCTGGATTATGCAATAACATTGACATAATTGATTATTGTTCTTCTTCCTTTTCCACTTTTGCTTAATATTGAAAATATGTTTAACTCAACAGATTGCTGGATTGACAAACAACTCATATTTTATGGAAGCACATGAAGTGCGCAAGTGTGTACGTAAGTACAAGGCTCTTGGTAAAGAGGTTCTTGAAGTGGCAAAGGTATTTACTGTAGGTTTTCCCTTGCTTGAAGGATGCAGTCTTGTTATAGCATCTCTGATATTTTCCCCTCATGATTGTGTTCATGGTAGATGGTTGTAAATATTGCAGAGAAGGTTGGATGATATGTTATATGTCGGTCTTACTGAGGACCACAAAGAATCTGCGACAATGTTTGCACATGTGGTTGGTGCACAGGTGATTTCTCAGGCACTAGCATTGAACGTAAGTGCAGATAATGTAGCTGATGGTAAATCAGGTCAGCATGTCAAGCAAATTCATGTTCTGTAATTTTTGACTTTTTATAGTTCAGTTCATTCAAAATGAAGTTCATGTTATGGTACAGAGCAGAACTCGCTGGTTTCAGATTCAAAGCATGACGAGGATGACGATCATCAGGTTAGGAATAGTGAACTCTTTTCGCATCTGATAGAAGTTGGTAATTGAATATCAATTACAAAAGAAACACTTCTTTGTTTCTTTTGACATGTCAGAATGACTCCTCAGACCAAAAGGCTAATGAAGTTACTTCGACGGATGACATGGATGGGAAAAATGAGAATGTAAGGCATTTTGTCGCCAGACATATTGTATGTTCTGTTTTGATTACAGTGTAAATGACATTTATCATAAATTCACTCTTCTGCCTTAATAGATTACTGTTGAAAAACTTATGGATGCGTATGGAGACTGCATCTCTAGCTTACGGAAGACCCAGACTCGTCGTCGTATCAATTCGTTGAAGAGAATTGCACCTGCAAACTTCTCAAAGGAGGTGTATATACATTTTCCTTTTTCGTTCATTCGTGTTTCCCTAAGTACAGACTTATTGGCCCATTGTTATTAGAGTGATTTTCATCTCACATGTTTGTTCTCTATATTGTTTTTCTTTGTTTTCTGAATCACACCTCATGCAATTAGCTTTATTTTCTAATCTTTCCCATCCCTTCTTTAATTGTTTAAACCCCTCTCATCCTTATTCTGCCAAATTTTTTTAAGAGAATGAAATCCCTGTATTATTATTTCAATATCTAGTTGTTCATTTGTGTTTCTATTGTCTGTTATCAATATTACGTTTCTGTTACCGAACTTAATAGTTGATGGAGAATATTGTAGAACTTATATAGAGTCTTTTCACATGTCAGTTTCTTCATCTTGAAATGCTTGTCTTTTCACATGTCAGTTTCTTCATCTTGAAATGCTTGTTCAAGGAGTTACATTGCTGTTGGAATTTGATGTGCTAAGCTAGCTTAATTTAGACAGACTTCTATGTTTGACAGGATCGTCTTAAGGTTCCTGAGGTGATATTAGAGCAGATAAGATCATTAAATGACCTTGATTTGGAGCTTTATGAATATGCTCGGGACATCTTCGCAAAGCAACACAAACTAACAATGCAAAAGCTGGTCAACAGGGTATGTATTTATCTATCGTATCATGCTTTTAGGCACCGAATCTTTCATGATATTTGACCGCAAATATTGTAGACTTACACTAATTCTGCTCCTTCTGAAGTCTTGATCATGATCTTATTTATTGTTATATTCTCGTTAACATTTTGTGATAAAAGCAAGTTGAGAATTGAGAGCAGTGACAAACAGGCTTCTGTTAAGAATTTGTTTATGGTGTTGAGTACTTATGGCTTCTAAACTGCAGGAGGGGTTGAAGAACATGGTTTCCAGTTGGAGAGTCCTTGCTTTGGGCACGCCTTGTGTGATTCTAGTTTTGGTACTTTATAACGTTGTAAAGGTCAGGAGAAGAACTTGGAAAGTTAAGATATGACTTCGCTCTGTTTCCTTAGTCCTTGTATTAAAAGAAGCAAGTGAAACCACACAAAAAAACCAAAAACAAAAACAAAAAAACAAAAGAAGCAAGGGAAAGGGCCTTGGTTTGGTTTGGTTTGGCTTGGCCTGGTTTGTTTTGCTCTGAAAACTGAAAAGGGAAGAGGACCGCAATCGCCATGTTTCTGTATCTCCAATATTTTATATTATATTATTACCTTACTCTCTCATGTTTCCTTAATATATTTTTTAAAATTAAATTTTTAGTAATTTTTAAATTTTTATTAAAAATAATTAAATATATATGATATAAATAATAGACGTAAATTATTTAAATATTATATACAAGATGATTCAATTTAGTATATAAATAAATTTGATTTGAATTAACTTCAAATAAACAAATTGTAAATTATGAGTTTAGTTACTGATTGTCTCGTAAAAAATGGCTATAATACAATCATTGATTCACTATGTCAATTATTTTATTTCTTTCGTTAACACGACCGAGTTAAGAAAAATTAATTGATACTCGAACAAGAGAGTGAGTAGTATTATTCATAATGTAGCGTATTCATTGAAATTGGATATTCGGGTGTATTTCTAATAATTTCTTACAATTTAACACAATAATACTAAACTCAGAAAAATTTAATAATTGAGAGTCAAGTGTAGAAAATAAAGCTTGACAATCAATAAAAATGTAATCATTTGATTGATAGTGGCTAAGACAAATTGCAAAACCGTTCTTAACGTCAAAGTTTCAGTTGTTGACGGAGATTTACAACCTACAAAATGGTTGGATAAAGCTTAAAGAAATTACCCTTTACTATCTTCAAAAACTACTCCACTACTAGTTACATCTTCAACTTGAAACAAGGCTCCGTCACAAAAAGCTTGCCAACTCAAGCTTTCAAAATTAACACAAACAGGTTGACTAGAAGAACGAACACTGCTGCCATTTCCAGCACCTACAAACTCTCGCAAACGTGAGAGATACCACTAGTTAGTAAGTTGGGCAGCGGCAAGATTTACAATCTAGTTCGGACAAATTTTGCAGACCAATAGAAGTCGTTCCTTGACCACCACAAATTTCATGCTATGTAGGCAATGAACTCTGCTCTTTCTTAGCTATGGTTCTCTCAAACCTGCATAAACAAATTAATAAAAGTGGCGTTTATAGAAGGTGCAGGAAACAACAATACTCCAACAGAGTAATGCTCTAAGACAATGACCTCATACATGATAATGAACAGAAAAACCAAGTGGAAGTTGTTTTTTTTTTTAAGATTAACTTCTTCAAATGTTTTTTTTAATTTACGTCTTCAATTCGCAGTCAGATGGAAGTTGACTGAGCAAAGGTCACACGTCAGTTCCGGTGAACCTGACCCCACCAAATCACTCCTACTCTCGCCACAAGTAAAGAAACCTAAAACTCTCAACCTCAGACACACAGGAAGCTAACCTTCACTGCCGCACTGCCTTTCTTTTATCTCTTTCATAGTCACAAAAACACTATTAGCAACAAATTGGAATGTCCGTTCTAAATCTCTGAAACTTCGTCGTTTTCTTAGTCTGACCAGTCTGATGCTACGATGTCCTCCCTGTTGCAGTAAGGTTTAGATGCGGCGGCGTGCGCTTTTTCAGGAGTTACTTCTGATTTCATTCACAGCTTTGCTCCTTTCGTATCGTTCGTTCCCCCCCTTTTGTTCTTCGTTTTGTTGTTATTTTGGTGATTTTAGTCCATAATGGTTGTGCATTGCCTGCATTTAGCCTTCTTTTAGCTCTATCAGCTTGTTTTCCTGGATAATGACAGAAAAACGCACCGCCACATTGCACTTAATTTTGTCAATTTAATTTCAGACTTTTACGGTATTATGTTTTCATTATGTTATTGTGATAATGTTCTTCACTCGGCTGCTTCTGTTCTCTTTTTCAAACTATTCTTTTGCTGTATTGAAGATGGAAGGAACAGAAAACGACGAGTCGTATTTCACTAAAAAGGACGTATTCGTTTGGCAATACTTGTTCTTTTGTTGTACGTTTTTATTTTTTTGTGGCTTATGTTTAAGCAGGGATATTATTCTAATGCAGTCCTTAACTTAGTAGATTTTAAAATCCTGATGTTTTTGGAACATCATTATCACTTAGATATGTTTCTTATTTTTACGTGGGTGTTTTGTTCGATAAGGTAAAATCTAGGTCCTTATTTCGAATTATTACAATAGAGGGACTCTTGTTCTTTAATCTGCAAGTTGCTGAATTTAGTCTAAACCTTTTTCTTTGACCATGGGGTTATTATATTGTACAGGGCAATAACATGAATGGATCTTGGTTTTTCGACGATAATATTAGTGGGATTCTGGATGATTTCTTTCATGATTCCATGAAGTATCTCGATTTGCCAATGGAGGATTTGGAGCCAAACAATGGTGAAGACTGGGTGGCTAAGTTTTAACGCCTAGATCGACCACCTTACGGTGTTTTGAAAAGTTTGCCATCGTGTTTCAGTAGTGGGATTAGCAATGATGCTCTGGAAGTAAAGAAATGCTCCCCCATTTCAGTAAGTCTTCTACAGATTTCATTTCATACACTTGTCTCGTTATTTGACATATGTTGGCCTTAGACTAAGCTAGTGATATAGGCTGTTTAAAGATTTTGCTTATATTTTGGTGCTTCAGTTCTGAATTCTTTTCTTCTGTATATGTATTGAAGCTACATGTGCATACTGTTTTATTCATATTCAGGATCTTATTTCACCATTTCCTTGGCTTATGTAAGCTCTTCTACTAGTTCTTTAATTATGTATCTCCACTGATTTATATATGTTTATTACATACTTATCACAGATGTTTATGTTAGATTGTGTTCATTACATGATTTATATATGTTCTCCCTAAAGTGGGCCAAGTGATGGCTACCCCTGGAGTATGTGTGATATTTTCTCATATTTACTAGTTTTAATTGCATTGTGATCTATGTAGCATGAACACGGTAAAATGAAGCCGTGTCTGCGTGTCGGACACATATCCGTGTCGTACACCCACTGACACACGGTGGACACAGCTCGGACACGTCTGGAGACTGCTCGGACATTGCTTAATGGAATATATGCTCCATAGAATATATGCTCCATGTTTTTTAAGAGGGGCTTATAAAATATCAAATATGTATGAACATCTTGATGTTGAAAGTCTTGAAATACATCAATCAATATATATCATATTATGAATTCTGAATTTTTTTTCTTAATTTAAAATTTGATAATATATATCTATGCCGTGTCCGTGTCCCCCAAATTTTAGAAGTTAGTGTGTCCCCGTGCCTGT
>JANVCL010000008.1:4965230-4985172 GCA_026546855.1 Erythroxylum incrassatum | reverse complement strand
GATTGATGTGTAATAGGTAAGATTGAATAGTTTTTTTTCTTCCACCAAATTCAATTATCTATAGTTTTTCAATTTTTTTAATATTGTTGCTTGATTTTATTGAAATTGATAGTAACGTGATTCTTTTGCAGTTTCTTATTCATATGCACATTTTGTAGCATACACTTCAGTATGTGTGATTTTTTTCTTAAGTATTTGTAGTTATTCTATTTGATTTATTTTGATCTAAGCAAAGTAAAAATTCTTTTTTTTTCTTTTTAATGAGTATCTTTCTTATTATTACATGTCAACAATATTATTCTTACAATTTCTAGTATATGTACTTCTATGACTGTAAAGACTATGTTTAAGCCTTTTTCTTTTTCTTTTTCCTTTTTTTGGGGTCATTGAAGCTAATGTAATTTGATTGATGCATTTGGAAGATTAATGGAACGCAAAAGCTACTATTTGATTTTTCCGACCACTTTAACCTCTTAAATGACATTGGTATGGTATCATGAAGAATTGTTGAAGAGAAGTTGCTATAATTTTTTCCTTTTCTGGTTAAGCAAGACTTTTGATGAATTTTGTGTTGCTTTTTACACGGTGGTGACGATTGTTTCTGTAGTAAGATTAT
This sequence comes from Erythroxylum incrassatum, assembly GCA_026546855.1. NCBI lineage: Eukaryota > Viridiplantae > Streptophyta > Magnoliopsida > Malpighiales > Erythroxylaceae > Erythroxylum > Erythroxylum incrassatum. The sequence continues at coordinate 4,984,556 of JANVCL010000008.1, read as the reverse complement.
CTGAAACCTATACATCTACTGTTATCTGGATCTGCATTTGTTAATCGAATTTAGATACCGGAGAAACACTATGTCAGGTACTATCTATACCAGTGGATAATTGTTTTGAAGATCACATGAACTTTTGGAAATTTTCATCAACAAACAAAAGTAAAAGTTGTGGCAGATCCAATTAGATGTCTAGGATGAAATTTTTTATTGCTGTTTGTGTTAAACTTTGGGTGGTAAATTGATAATATAAAGACTAATATTCCATGAGGAACAATTGATTATTTCCCCAGATGTCATATACATACTTTGATTTCAGTTCTGCTTTGCGATCTGAGCTCAATTGTAGTCTTCGCCAGTTGTGTTTTCTTAACAAGATTTGTCTGGGATTTTAGATACTATGTTCATTTTAGATTCTTATTTGGTATTTGCAATATCTCAACATCATTTCCCAGTTTGTGTTCAATGCTTATCAACTCTTTTCCAACTTAGGTAATTGTGGAGAAGGCTGAGAGAAGTGATATTCCCAACATTGACAAGAAAAAGTAAGAGTCCATTCCATGCTGGTTGATGTTGGAACTTAAATGCTTGAGAGTGATTTCTATTTATTGATTTGGTTGAAACCTGTACAGGTACCTTGTCCCAGCTGACCTTACAGTTGGACAATTTGTTTATGTAATCCGAAAGAGAATTAAACTCAGCGCAGAAAAGGCTATCTTCATATTTGTTGACAATGTTCTCCCACCAACCGGTAACACCTCCCTCTCCCTCTCCCTCTCCCTCTCCCCCTCCCTCTCCCTTTCGCTCTCGCTCTATATGTACTGACAATTACCAACTTATGATCATTCACTGCATGTACATACTATCAGTTTGAACCTTATTCTTTATAAAATTTGGCCAAATGGTGTGAAATATTATTCCGAACAAAATTCTCGAGTGATTATTCTTTCAATCATGCTGTTTTCCGTTAAAATTACTCCATATTATTATTCCAAAATCGGGTAGTTATCTGAGTATTTCAAATAATATTGCAGGATCAGTATTGTCTAAGATCTATGATGAGAAAAAAGACGATGATGGGTTTCTTTATGTAACGTACAGCGGAGAAAACACTTTTGGGAGGCATTTATGATTCCATGGCTTCTAAGAACATTTATGTTGTCATGCGCAGTATTATTTATGATTTCCATCTGTCTTTGATGTACAGTCATTTTCTGTATATGACTTCCTGCAAACTGAATGATATCGTTTATTGCTGTTAACTTTTCTTTCTTCTTATTCTTAGATTTTGCTACTCCATGCATTAGCCTTCCCTTCACAAGTTTAATGAGTTTCATCCTTCAATTTTAGCTGAGATGCAATGTGGGTATTACAGATTCTGCTTTAATGTCCCTTCAAGCACACATAGCTTGGTATTATTGAATTCTTGGGCCAGCGGGTTTGAGTTTGAGCCTAAGTCCAATTTGGTTTCGTCTAAGTTTAGATGATGCAGGCCGAGTCAGATCGGCTCGTCTGTCTCTTGCAAAGCCCGACTTAACCTGTCAGAAGATCTTGGTTAAGGTACAGTTGAGTGACTTGAGTTGTTCTTTGTAGAATTTCACATGATTACTCTTCTTAGGCTATCCTCTTTCTTTAAGATGAAAACAAGGGTCAGATTATGAATGACAGTTCCGCCTACTTTAAAATGAAACAGTTTTAGTGTAATTAACTAAAATAATATCATTTTTTATCTATAATGTTTTGTGCGATTTATTTATCGTTTCTTTTATTTGTGTATTTTTTTACTAATTGTATTTTTATTTTTATCATGTTTATTTATTTTATTACTTATTTATATTTTTATGTATACATATTTAGTTATTTATTTATTTATTATTAATGTGTATTTTAGTTTTATTTTATTTTTAATAATTATTATTTTAATATATATATATATATATTTGTTTACATTTTTTAATATAAGTCTATCAAAAACAGCTTCATAAGGGGTACTTATTGATGTCAATTTTGATTTGTAAATTTAATGTTAAGATAATGAAGGTGTTTGGCAAACAGGACTGTCAAAAAGTTGACCATCTTAAAAAGCTATTGATATGTTTAGTGAATGACTTATTAGTTAGCTTATTTTAACCTAAGTTAATTTTTAAAAGCTTTGAGGAGCTTTTGGAGTTAGTTGTTTGGCTAATGTAAGTATTGCCTTCCACTTTACTCTCTAATTTTGATCTGTGTGTTTTCAAAATTGACTTTTTTTGTCGTATAATTATGTCGTGAAGTTTGGAAGAATATAATAAAGGGGTTAAATAAACTTTTTAATCTTTATTTAATTTTATAATATTAGTTTACATTTAAAAATATCATAATATTAAAATTTTGAACATAAGAGTCACATTAAATTAATATTTTTAGTATATAACTACTATATATTGTATCTGTGTAATGCTATAATTATGAATATTTTTAATTTATTAAATAATAAAATTCATACATATAATATGAAAAATACTAATATGATGTAGCTCACTGTATCATTCGTATTAATTGAGAATATAATATTGGGCGACTATTATAATAATAATAATTAATATTATTGTTGTTGTTGTTGTTATTATTATTAAAGTTATAACTTAATTTTTGTAAAATTAAATATTTAAAATCTAAATTCTTGTAAGAATATTCAACGAAATACTAAGAAATATAATATTCTATGTCCTTAATTTTTTTTAAAAATCATACTTTTATAAGTGATTTTATAAATCAACAGTTAATATTAAACAAATAATTTTACCAAACATCTTTAATAAATAGTCAATATTATCTACTGATCAAATCAACTATTATAATCACTTATCAATTAACTGCTAATGGAATTTAATAACAACAAATATGAGTTGTTGATTAACAACTTCGGCCATAATATTAACGAGAGCTGATCCTCTGGCCCAATAACTCAGTACCAATCCTGTCTCATTACATTTTAGCCTTTTATTTATGTGAGTCCCACATAAAATAAACATAAATAAAAGGTAAGATGCAATAGGACAGAGATAGTACTAGATTGTTGGGACAGAAGATTTGAGGGTTAATATTAACATAATATCAGGAAGAGTTGATTTTTTACCCGCAAGGGTAGCCCAGTTGGTTTCTTGGGAAGAAAACTGAGTCTAAGGTCACAGGTTCGAGTCTCGACAACGATAATGTGAGAGTTCATCCAATGTGGTGACTCCTTATGTACACCGAATACTGAGCCGCTTTTCTGAAAAATTGGGTAGGATTAATCTGTGATTCAATCCTCCAACAATGATCGAATCTGCGACTGTAGGCTTTTGAAGTTGGGATCAACCTTTTGACTCCAAGGAAGAGTTGATTTTAACCTCAAATCCAGTGTCTTTTGTCAAGTACTAGGCCGGGATTTAAGCCTGCAAAGAGAAACATGGCCTGGATTTCGACTTCCGTGTCAGAGCGTAAAACAATGTGTGAGTTATTGTTATGATGTTGAGAAGACGTTCCTCATGATGATATTTTTTACTCGAAATTTATTGATTCAGGCTTAAATAATGATTAGGAGAGGAAAATTTTTATCATAGGGTAAAGGGACGAAGAAAGACAACGAGTACTTCACATACAGGCCACGTGAGAGTCAGGTCGACAGCCCATTTCGAATGTCTCTGGTGCCATGATTAGCTCTATCTAGTGGCCGATTGTACAAAGTACATGTGGCATTTGAGTCAAACAAGGCCAATAAGCCCATTATCAAGTACCTAACTCCATATCTGACGACATAACGACAGAGATTCCTAGCCTGTCCTTCACAATCGGCCCCACAACTTACTGTTAAATTGAAAGGTCCCATCATCAAACCCTACATAGCATCGACATACTGACACGTGTCATCCTAAGCTCTGCAGTCACCCACAAGTCAACTTTGTACGACCCCAAACTGCCGGGTTGTCTCTTAGTTGTCATAATGATTTTTCTGCACGAATTATTTAAAGACAGCCCACGGCGCATTCTAGCTCGCAGCCACAGCGTGGACCCAACATTTTATAGGAAACTCGAGGTAGGAAATAGGAACCCGTCTTGTTGTCGTTTCGTAGGGAGGGAATGGGATTGAGGGAGGGCGAGTGACTTGCTGGACCAGAAACTGAGTTAGGTCTTTCGATTAAATCGGCGAGGTATTGAGGAACCGAGGAAAAGGACAAAGATAGAGAAATTAAAGGAACTAAAGTCTTTGCTTTTTGTGGGGGTAAAGGTTGTCATTGAAAAGAAATGGTCTTGACAGTTCATACAATGCTTACTCTTTTTGCTTGCCAACCTTGTATAGCTGCTATTCTGACACTGCTCTAGGTTTAGGATTTAGGTTGTGTATTGTGGGCAATCTTTTTAGGTTTACGCCTATGAAAAGGGTTGGCAGATCCCAAGTAAAATTAAGGCAAGACCAACTTGTGTAGTGGATATAGGATTATGGGAAGGTTTAGTTGTACTGGTTTGGAAATACAAGTGTCGTGTACGCACTGGATGTTTGGTTGTTGAATTTCAGATTTTGGGTATAACATCTCTCATTCTTAACGTCATGATTTTGGCCCAACCTCTTATTGTTAGAGTAATTTGATAGTATGGTAAACTGAATAAAAAATGTATTTCAAGGAATCGAGAAATGAAATTTTATTGACACCATTCTCTATAGAGCTACTTTTTTCTTTTTTTCTTTATCCTGGTTGCTTGCTTCAAGCATATACAATATGATATAATATACTGCTCAATTATGTCAGATAGTTTAAAAAATAATAATAATGTAGGTTTCCATGGCCAGTGTTTAGAGCGGGTTCCACATATGGATTAGGTCTAAGTTGCCATCACCATGATTAACCGTGGCACTTAAGTTAGCTTGTAATTAGGAGTTTAGTGCTTAATTCATTAAAACTAATAAAAAGGAAAAATTTTAAGGACACTTATAAGGAATTATGGCATGAAGTCGTTTTCTTAAAAAGAAGGTTACAAATTCGATAAGAAGGAGATCATTAAATAAAAGAGTAATAGGTTTATTAAAATGTCTTATCGCTAATTAATTATTATTATTTTATCTTGAAATACATAAAATGGCATCATTAATTAAATAAATAGAAGCAAAATAATTTGTAATGGAATAATTAATTTCAAAACATTTTCTATTAATTATGTAATTAATACTTGGTAGGCGTATAGCATGCTTAGTTGAGGATTTACTATATGTTGCTCTCTGGAGAATAATATATTTATTTAAATTAGTATTTTTAAATAACTATTGAAAGACAATGACAGGAAGAGAATAGAACAAAACAACACTATCTTCTTTTATGCAGCAAGACCTCTTCTAGAGAGTGAAGGAAGAAAATTATATACTTAATAATGTCGGAACTACCTTTTGAATTAGACCTTTTTTAAAATAAAGTACATATGATTATAACCTGCAATCATAATTTATACTTAGGTTGCTGCCAAAAATCCCACCCGACCTTTATTGTCTTTCTTTTCAACTTTAATTAATTAGAAGGAACCGATCGAGTTCTGGCATGTGATTGGACTATTCATTCATGGCTCATGCTTCAGTTACGTACTTGTTACCATATTCATGCAACTCTGTAACTATGTTTCTCCCTCCTTCCCATGAGTTACCCTAAAGATTAAAGCATTATAAAGATAGTTTCTTGAGGAGGACCAGTTCCAATAAAGGCTAGCTACTTTGTATGTTAGGGACCCCAAGAGACAAGTATACGGGGATGGTTGACCTGGCCAAGGGACGGCACACTACATCACTATGTAGGATTAGCACTTCCCATAATTATCGTGTAAGTTTTCTTGAAAGGTGGATCGTGTGTGTATGTCGGTATCAAAGTCGATTCTTCACCAACCATTTTCCAAGTGTTAATTAAACTTCCCAACACACAGCCATAGTCTTTCCTTGAGACCCCATCATTAATATCTCTTTCCTTTCTAATTTTTCTCTAACTAGCGCTAATTACCATTTCCTTGGAAAAGTTAATCTTAACTTTGTCTAACTAGTTGTCATGACTTTGCTTGTCGGTAGTGATGTCCTCACTTCACCAAACTTTTCAATGAACTTCCCCTTCTTACTTACATATGCAGAACCGCCGGTAGCAGTTATAGTTGATATGTCGTAATTATCTCAGATAAGTTACTTGACTTTAAGAAATAACGTAAAGCAGTTTACACTTACAGTTTAGTTATATTTGCTCCTGCTTCAACCCAAGTTGTAAAGGAAGATGTTGCTTGGATAGTCAATCATATGCAATTCCATCGAGTTCTTTCATAATACTTCACCAAAATTATCTTAACCTTAGAAACTAAACCGAACCTTGCTTTGACCTCCACAACCGTAAATTAATTTGGCCTGAGAGGTATCGAAAACTATATGATGATATTTTTATTTAGAGAAGTTCCTCAAAGCGGCATATACCCTAGAGTAAAGTTGAGCTTTCAATACGATATTTGTCCATTGTTATAAAGTTAAGAGGCAGTTTTCTTGAAGCAAGAACAAAATCTTGTAAACCATAGGAACTCCAAAACAATTCTAAACCTCACAATCATATAGCAAGAAAGATTTCTTTAATGAGGACGGAGCTTACAATATGGAGATAGTGAAGTACGGAATTCTTGACACATCAATCATGTTCAAGTCCCATTGTTTTATAGCGGTTGTCTGCCCTGCCATTATGGGTGCAGATATAATTAGTTTATTATAATTAAAGAGAATGAATTTAAAGCCAAAACCTTACGCACCAAAGCATCTTGGTTGCACACAGTAGTACTACCACTCGTGCGTAACTTTCAACTATGAAAAAAAAATCGATCGAAAGTTTGTACACAACCTCAATTCGATAATTAATTTATTGATAGATTATACAATTGTTCAAGTAAGACAGTACCTAACAATACAAACAGACATATATAGATGTATTTATGTATATAGAAACAACTTGAAAATTTTAGCTCTTTGAATGACACATGTAATCCTGTCCCCATCCATGGCTAATAAGTTCACTAACTAAAAGATGGAACTAGAGATGAAATTGGCTCAAGTATAACTTATAGCGAGTAATGTTTTGTATGAGAAAATGTCAATATGCATGAATTGGAACTCAGTTGCTCTTATGGCACCGAAGAGTTAGTCTTGCTTCATCACTTCTAAGCCTGAAATGGGACTTGAGACTTCTTAGTCGATGATTAATTTGAACTAATTGCGCATTTTGGCTTTAAAATTCACTCTCTTTAATAATAAGCTAATTGAACCATGACCCTTCTTTTCTTTAAATTCATGTGTATAATTTATTATTAAAAAGTGAATCAACTGTGTTATTTATTTAAATGAGATTTACGGAAAAATAAGATAATATTTTTTTATTTTAACTCAAGATTTACGTCTTGATTAACCGACCTAAATGCTTTATATTGCGAGTTCACTAAGTTCATGAACCACCATCCATTGTTTCATTTTCTTGTACATTTAGGACAGCGATTAAGTAGGACAGCCAATAGCAACCTGCAAGTGGTTCTTGTCGTCCCCTTCTAACATATCCTTGTTGGAACATTGTATCTCACCATTCTTTGCATGATGTTCAAGACCACCGTCTTGATAGTGATTAATGCGAGACATTGGTTATGATATTAATCGCAACTCATTCTACTTAGGGAGTTAAATTAATTGTTAATTACATTGTCCCAACTATTTATTAAATGGAGAACTGATTTCCCAGTATTGTCTATCTTTCAAATGATCTAGTTAAAAACGAGTTGTATATGAAATTCCTTTTTTTTTTTTGAAACTCTGAAATTCCTTTTATTACACGCTTTTTAATCAACATAACTTTATTAGTCATAACGATTCACTAAACTATGCTCATAAATTACTCTTTTTGAGTGACTAGGAATACCGTAATAGATTAAGCTTCCCTTGACGGTGTCAATTAAAGAAATTAGAACTTTAAATAAAAAGTACGTGAACTTTATTTTCTTATATGATAGAATTAAATTAAATTCACGAACTAATTACTAAAATAGCATTCAAATGAACTTCAGCAGAATTAATTAAACTTCACAGATTACTGTTTTATTACAATTATGGTGCCTGATTAGAAAGACAAGAGGGAGAGTAACAAGAACTAGAAGAAGAGGAGATTGATGATCTTAAGAAATTGTCTACAAAATGTAGTTCAGACAGACAACCAACTATTGTCTAAATAATCATATGTTTGGAATATCCTTCGAACTATACGTATTACATCGGCAACATATAAAGGAAAACCTTTGTGATTTAAAAAGTAATTTAAAAATTATCACTTATTCTTTATTGATAGTTTATTATACAATTATTTTCTATATATTGTATTCATTTTTACTTTAATATATGGAGATAAATAATATTTTTAAAAATAAAAATAATAAAAAAGAATAAGAGATAAAAACCCCGATCGCCGACGACTCCACCGGACGCTCACCATAACCGACATGCACACGAGTGTACGTCACTCTCCAATGGGATCAACAGTTGTTTTCCACGCACCCAGAACTGAAATGTAAAGACATGGGAATTCCTAACCCCATGGAAGCGGGACCCACTTATTGAACTAAAAATGTCAATTGGAGTTTGGGGTTAAGTTTAGTTTTGTCCAGTTATGACTGCTTCAATTTCAGAGCTCATGAACTGCTCTTACTTCATTTACTCGCCATATTAATATCACGATAAATTTGCGAGATTATGGTTTTGGGACTTAATAAAAGCACTTTCTTATCGTCATAAACGTTCAATAAATTCAACCTTTTGAGTGTTAAGTTTGTCTGTTCAAGATTTTCCATTTCTCACTTTTTTCTTGTTTCTGGTTTCGTTCTGTTGTGCTTCCTTCTAGAGTTCGGCTCAGGATCTGATGATATACAGAGAAGGTGATAACAACTGCAACTTAAACAACAAAAGGAGATGATATTGAAAAAGCTGTTGTTTTGGAGTTTAGCGACCTTATATTTTACGTGTTATATAAATCTCTTCGGTGGTAATGGTGCTGTACTCCTTACGAGATTGCAGCTACTGCTGCTGCTGATATGTGATTAATGTCTTTCTCTTGTCTGAGTCTCTGCATGAGTAATCGCTCACGTTATTCGAAAATTCTGCAAGTTCCCTTCTTTTCTCTTTTTCGTGAACAAAGGACAAAGTGACCAGAGATTGTCAATCAGAGAAGTTAAAACAAGATAAAAATCCCATAAAAAGATCTTTTGCCCAACTGTTTTGCACGTTTTTAACCACAACTCGAACTGGTTTCTGAGTTTTGAGTGTCTTTTGAGTGATTTCAGTTCTACCCTCTGATCCTTCCAGTTGCTGACGACTTTTGGAGGATAAATTCTTGATTGTGATAGCACTATTGTGGAGTAAATGTTGGAACATTGATGGATTGGAGGCTCTTGGAAAGGTTTCTTAAGTGCTAAAGTGATCTTGAAAGTTATTTTTTTGACAGGAGACTCCTTCTCAAACATCAATTCCCAAGAGGTCTCTTTTTTCACTCTTTCACTATAGTTCACTGTGTATTTGTCGCTCCTTACAACTGTTAAAAAGCATAAATTTACTTGTTTCACTCTACTTGCTGAGGATTGTATTAACTCTGATATCACCTTCTTTCTCACGCTTCAACAAGCAGATGAAAGAGTCGGAAAAGGGCTTGGATCCACAGCTATGGCACGCGTGTGCAGGTTCTATGGTCCAAATCCCACCACTCAACTCCAAAGTCTTCTACTTTCCACAAGGTCACGCCGAGCACTCTCAGACCACCGTCGATTACTCTTCCTCTCCTCGGATTCCGGCACTTATATTCTGCCTTGTCGCTGGCGTCAAATACCTCGCTGACTTAGAGACCGATGAGGTCTATGCAAAGATTAGCCTCGTCCCACTACAGAGCAACGAGCTTGATTTCGGAGACGAAATGATTGCAAGTGAAAGCATTAGTAATATAGAAAAGCCTGCTTCTTTTGCGAAAACGTTGACTCAATCTGATGCCAACAACGGTGGAGGCTTCTCTGTGCCGAGGTATTGCGCGGAGACGATATTCCCACGGTTGGATTACTCGGCCAACCCGCCGGTGCAGACGGTGGTTGCTACGGATGTGCACGGTGAGACGTGGAAATTCAGGCATATTTATAGAGGGACGCCGAGGAGGCATTTGTTAACTACAGGGTGGAGCACTTTTGTGAACCAGAAGAAACTTGTTGCTGGAGATTCGATTGTGTTCTTGAGAGCTGAAAGTGGTGATCTTCGTATTGGGATTCGAAGAGCCAAGAGGGGTATTGGTATTGGGGACGGACCCGAATCAGCACCCTCTGGACGGAACTTGAATGCAAATTCTCTGAACCCCTATAGTGGTTTTTCTTTTTTCATGAAAGAAGATGAGAGTAAGGTGACACGCAATGGGGCTTTGAGAGCTAAAGGTAGGGTGAGGCCTAAAGATGTTTTGGAGGCCGCGATTTGTGCTACCAACGGGCAACCTATTGAGGTTGTTTACTACCCGAGGGCTAGTACACCGGAGTTTTTTGTAAGAGCTTCGTCGGTGAGAGCAGCAATGAGGATTCAGTGGTGCTCTGGAATGAGATTTAAGATGGCTTTTGAAACAGAGGACTCTTCTCGGATCAGCTGGTTCATGGGGACTGTTGCCTCTGCTCATGTTGCTGATCCCATTCGATGGCCTAATTCTCCTTGGAGATTGCTCCAGGTTCTTTACTAGTCTCTGATTGTCATCTTCTGTTAATTACTTCACGTTTCCAATAATTTTGTTTATTTATGACTTAAATGGGATTCATCATAGATCGTTCTGTTTTGGCTTTCTTCATTAGAACTTTATTTCTCTTGAATTGAGTGATTTACCTTTATTAGGTTTCAAGGTTGAGACTGTAGGTGCTCAATGCTAGTTCAGGTCGCTTTGCCTGCAGAATTTAATTCTATTTGATTTCCCTTTCTTTCTTTTTTTTGAAATGATTTGATTTCCCTTTCTTATAACCCGTAACTGCGTCCTTCTGCCAATTATCTGCCAACCTCCTTCCGGTATGACATAGCTATAATTGTTACCTGGGTAAACATCTCACATGTTGGTTCCAGATAGGTGTTTGATATTGTATTTGTGGAAATCATATGCTAACTGAATCTGGCGTACGTATTTTCATCAATAATTGGTAAATCTGCACATTTATTTCTGATGTTGACGAGGTGCACAGTAATTAACGTTTCTTATATAAATACCGTCAGTCATTAATTGGATCTGACTTAACAAGCCATAATCTGGACATTGATGCTCAATTTTATAATTCTTTGTTGAGTAAGAATTTGCGATTCAATGCGAGCTTTTGGGTGCCAATTTATGGATTTAGCTATGATTCAATTCTCATTCAGTATCAGATAATCCTCATACAACATGGAGAAGCTTTCACATTCAATTTTTTGAATTGTCAGTTAGTCTGTTTGTGTTGTGATAAAGTTTAGGCCACACCTTTGTTGCCTTTGGCATCTTTATCTTTAATTTCTGTTGATATATTCCATCTGCAGGTGACATGGGATGAACCAGATATACTTCAAAATGCAAAACGTGTCAACCCGTGGCTGGTTGAATTAGTGTCAAATATGCCAGTCATTCATATGTCACCCTTCTCCCCAAAAAAGAAGTTGCGGCTCCTGCAACATTCCGAATTTCCCCTTGATAGCCAATTTCAATTACCGTCATTCCCAGGAAACCTCCTCGGGCCTAGCAGCCCGATGTGTTGTTTACCTGAAAACGTTCCTGCAGGCATACAGGGAGCCAGGCATGCTCAATTTGGAAGATCTTTATCAGATTTCCAATTTAAGAGTAAACTGCAGACTGGACAATTTTTGTCAATTTCACAGCAGTTTAACCCACCTCCAAGAATTTCCGAAACCCTTAGGAGAAGCCAAATGGACAGCAATGAGAATTTGTCTTGCTTGTTAACAATGGAAAGCTTTAATGTGAAATCAGAAAAGTGTGACAACAAAAAGAAACATCAGTTTTTGCTCTTTGGCCAGCCAATACTGACAGAGCAGCAAATTACTCGTAGCTACTCCACTGATTCTGTCTCTGAAGTGCTTAATGGTCCAGACAAATCAAAAGTTGCTGATGTGCTAGGATTTGCGCCTGAGAAACAAAGTTCACTAAAAAAATCATCCAGTAATGGGTTTTCATGGCACCAGAATGCTCTTGACGTTGAAATCAAAATTGACCCTGGTCACTGCAAAGTTTTCATGGAGTCGGAAGATGTTGGACGGACTCTTGATCTATCTGTTGTTAGTTCTTATGAAGAGCTTTACAGGAAGCTGGCGAACATGTTCGGAGTGGACCGGCCAGAAATTTTAAGCCATGTGCTCTACCGGGATGTCACAGGTGCTGTTAGAAAGACTGGAGATGAACCATTCAGGTAATCATAAATCTAGAACTGTGGCTCCGATGTAATTATGGATGCACTTGACTTTATTATCTTCACATATATTACAATTTCTCTTTCCCTTTGTTTGCTATGCAGTGTTTTCATGAAAACTGCAAAAAGATTGACTATTCTGTTGAATCCAGCTAGCAATGACAAAGTTGGAAGGTATGTTACAGCACGATTTTATTGCTCTTTATATATGCTTGTTTCCGATACAAAACCAAACCTCTGGAGTAAGGATTCTTGCTTCAGCAGTGGATAGAAAGCTTAGAACATTCACTCTCTTTTGCAGGACATGGATCACTGGGATGCGAAATGCTGAAAATGGACTTCAGGCTTCAAATAAGACTGGTCCCTTAGCATATCCGCTTGATGTAATGTGAAAAACTAGATCTAAGATATTAAAGAAATTTTAAGCTGTTTTACTTGTAAGGAGAAACAGAATGTGAACTTCCCGACTTTTATGAAGTGTTTCAAACTGTACGTCTTGTTATATTGACTGAATGTTTGTGCCAAATGATGTGGTAAGTAATCAATCTGTGCTTTCATTCCCTAATTTTTGGTCAGTTTTTTGGACAGTGTTCCTCGGCCGAACTATGTCAGATAGATACTTGCTTTGAAGCATAGACTCGATTGTAATTCTAACAGAAATTTGTCCCATAACCTACGTAACTCCTGAAGCTCATTTCCTTCCACAAGTTCTGGAGTCGTAGATGCTTACGTTTATACTTTGTGGATGACGATCTCTAGGCTTTTGATCAACCTCCCCGAGCATGAGAATCAGAAGTTTTTTTAATGAGAAGACATGTTAATATCACCTTGGTTTTAGAGCTTATGAATGCAGAAATTCATCAATTTATGATTATAGGGTTATCCACCAGCAATGGCTTCTGAGCTTCAAGACCGACCTTAGTTTTTAAGCGGCGTAAACTTTAGCATTCTCCAATGTAGCTGTCTTGGAGATTGGTCTATGAATCCTTGTAAACTCCAACATACCGAATACCAGCGACCAATTACGTTAACGACAAACGTCCTTATGACAGGACTAGCCTCCATAGAACAAAACGTGCACGCAACTCACTTTCACAAATTACAGCAGTCTGAGACCCAAGCACTAGGCATTTTTTCACGAATGACGTTAAGCCTATTATCTTTTGCACTACAAAAGAATAAATGAAGCTTCATTTCCCCGTTTGTTTATGGTCTTATTAGTATATATGGGAGGGACAATCGGCTAAGCCTATCAGGCGCTCAGTGCATGGGATCTGCAAAATCCCTGAAAACATGACGTTGGGACGACTGTTCTTGAAGTTGAATTGCCAGTTTAGTCTGCAGTGATTGTTCTGTTCAAAAGTAGGAGTGGAAACTTTTTTATATACCCGAGTTAACGTTCCCGCCACATAAATTACGGTAACTAGTGCTAATCTCAGGCCGTTGGTGAATTGATAAAAGGTTCTTTTGATTTAAGTAAGATTGTAAGTTTAAACTGTTATTAGGTATGCAGTCGTTTAAAATTTGAAACCAAAACTTTACCTCTCATAAATGATCTATCTAACATGATCAAAGATTAATTTAAGTATAAATAACTTAAACATACTTGCTCATAATTAAAATTCTACTAAACACACCACTAATCCAAAACACACACACGTGGAAGTGGGGATTTAAGGCCAACTAACAACAGTTATAACTTACAAACCCACGGGCGGTCCCGTTTCTGTCGCCGGTTTTGTGGTCATAGTCAGGCCACCAGTGTGCCTGGATTTGACTCCACCATGAGACTTGCCATCTATTCAACTTTAAGAACAGAACAATGATTTAATCCTACTTCATTTTGACAGACTTGAGATAGACACTCTTCAACAATCCAACTTAGAGTGCAATGTTCCTCCTCGCATCTTTCAAGTGGAAAGATATTTATTGCAAACGGTGTTCTCAAAATTTTGACAACCAAGGATTGTGTAGGCAAAATGGTCAACATATGGAAGCTTGGGCCAACTAAAGATTGAAACTTGGGGTAGTAAAATACAAAGACAAGAACATCAATTTTGATAAAGTGTTACTGTTCAGTTTCAGTTCCAAACCCGTAGATTCCGAGAATTCGCTGCCCTGTTCTTATTGGAATAGACGTGTGCTGCTTACCATAGTTGATTTTGTAAGAAACGATGACGTTAAATTTAGTTGTTCCTATTGGTCTTTCTATTGGACCACTACATTGATCCAGCTTTTTTAGATCCTTGGTATTGTTTCTTTTCTTTTTCATTTTGTTTTGATGGATACAGTTGACATGCAATAACACCAGACTTGTTCGTCGGAATCAGTTTGACCAATACTTATCGATCCTCATAGGATACTCAGAATTTTAGTTACTTAGAACTCCACGCCAAAGAAAACAAGACACAAACAACATAAGTCTCCAAAGCAATCGCTTTAGAGTTTGAATAATCAAATGGGTTTCGTTTTAGAATAAGGAGAAAAGGACTGATAAAATATAGTAAAAGAGTCGAAGAGGGGAAAAACCAAATGTAACCGATTCTTATTTCGTGTTATCATTATTTTGTCAACAGCTAGATAATTAACTTAAAATAGAAGTATTTGTGAAGAAACTTGAAGCCGGAAGCATGGAATTTTTGGACAGGCAGCCAGCAAGTCTATTAGGCATCATAAACGACAGAGATATGCTGACATGGCCTTAAGACAGGCTATTCTCACATGTTTGTTACGTTTCAAGACGTGAAAGACTACACCTTCTGGATTTCCTTTCTTCAGATGAGGGGCGTAGCTTCTATCTGTTCCGACCGCCAGTCACCAGCAGTCATTCATGAAGGAGAGGAGATTTTAAACTTCTCACGAGTCACGAGAAATTGGTTTACCGATTTACTCCGTTGACTAGCACACACGGCGAAAATGAACGGTTAAATAATCTAAATTTCTTTTATCTAATCATTCGTATTTCGGAGGCAGCTAATGATATTTCATCACCTCATGTAAACAACATGACCAGACGTTGGTGGAAAAGATCTTCTGTTCATCTGTTCCATTCGTTCTCAACCATCTAATAGAAGATCTGTCCCGGCGTTGTTGTGACTACAGCATGAAAATAAGCAAGATTCCTCCAATTTATTGGTTTATGAATAATCCAAATTAGTTAATATCATTTTTTTCCTTATATATTTACTTTTTTAATGGTATTTTCTTCTATTTAGGAAGTAAAACTAAAAGCCTTAGCTAATTTACGTGTTTGGGCAGAAGCTACCTAAGTAGGTCAGGTTGTCCCAACAATTGATGCCGAAAGTGACACTTGTCGTAATTGTTAATTAATGTAACGAAAGGGACGGCAGAACTGAAAATATTCAAGAAAATAATACTAAAAAGGGCAATGAGAACTGGAAATAAATAAACATATGGTATGAAAAATTATTCGCCTGTCATTCTCCACAGTTAGTCTTTGCTTTAATTGGTTGGCTTCAGGTTTGGTGGGAATTTTCAGTCGTCTCGGCCCTTTCGGAACCGTTTCGGTTCTCTTCTGGTCTTAACACGAGCTTGAGTTGGCTATGCCAGAATAGAACCTGCTCTTCATTCACGGAGGCCGTACAATCCTAATATGCTTGATGGTTACTATTGGACCGGGCCTAAATTCAACAAACACGTCTCTTCCAGACAGACTAGACCCAAACTTTAGGCTGTGTCAGTCACACGCGTTCTATACTATAGAGGAGAGCCTTGGGGAAGAGAGCAGACCGAACCTCGAGTTTGCAAAGATTGCGTCTACCCTCAATACAGAACTCATTCTTGTCAAATGCACAATTCCCCTTTGTTTCTTAAGCAATTCAGCTCTTAAAACTCTAAAAAATATAAATATAGCTACTAGCCCGGGACTCGCAATGGAGAGTGGAACATTACAATTGATCATTAACTGTTCTTGACATTGAGAAACTGAGTGGAGGCAAGAAGATCCCATTCAACATGTCAAAAACAGAATATAAAATGAGGTTTCCATATCAATCGATCAATCGGTACGGCAGAACATTGAGTAGCATATGTTATCATAATTTCACCTTCCCTGGCGGAACAATGGCAATTGATTGTTAGAATGGTAAAAAAATGGAAGTTATTCGTACGCAAAATCCACGAATTTCATTGAAAGCACGCATGTTTTAGAATAGATTGAAAATAAAGACTGAATCATCTATATTATAAGAAAATAAAAATTTTCAAATCAACGCGCCGTCTAATTAAGAACAAATCGAAAACAAAAACAAAAGCAGAAGTTGTTACCATAGATTTAGAAGTAAATGAAATGGTTTAGTTGTAGTAAAGCTCGAGGCCCATGCTGTCGTGAATCTCGTAGTCTTTCAAGGTGATGTACTGATGTGGTCCTTGTAAATGTTATACCACTTCTGGATCCTCATTTTATCGGGTCGAGTTCCAGTCTGGGAAGCGACGAGCTTTTTAAGGTCACCGATTGCGTCGTCCTCGTTACACTTCACACGAACCTTCTTCCCCAACCTGTCGTTTAGCACCACCTCTATCATAATTCTCTTCTATACTCCGATCTCCTTTTGTTCAATTCACGATTATTAGTTAATTATTGGAACACAACTCTTGTTTCTAAGCTTAGAGGGACTCGCTTCATTTTCCGCCCTTACCCTTTCCACTTTCGGAAGATTTTCAATGGTACTATTATAAAAATCGTCCAGATTATAGCAAGTTTGTAGTTAGATAAGATTAAAATAATAGTGATAAACAGACAAATTTCACATAAAAATTTCTAAATTAAAGTAAAAACTATGAGCAACAAAAATAAATTTTACTATAAATTTAGGAGTATAACCTCTCTCTATTTTACAAAGAGAAACACTAACTCTCTTACTAAATAGGAAAAACGCTCTCTAAAATTTTGTGAAGATTTAATAGAGGAAGAGATTTTTTGAGATATTAGAAAACTGATGTCCATAGCTAACCTCCTTTTTTTTCTTCTTCTTCCTACTATTCCTATCTTTGTGCAATCGATTGTCTTCTTTCTTGACTTTGGTACAGTCGGCAACAACAATCTCCCACTGCAAGCAAAAAGGCATCAAAAGGCAGTTCACGATGGCATACACTCCTAAACAAAATAGAGTAACAAAGCGGATGGATAGAACTTTGTTGGAAAGAATAAGAGTGATGTTGAGAACTGCAAGCTTAGATAAGAAATTCTGGACAGAAGCAATCAATATCGTCTGTTATGTTGTGAATCGAGCTCTATTAACTGCAAGTGAGTTGAAGACACCAATAGAGATGTGAACTGGCAAACCAATGGATTATTCCAACCTTCATATATTTGGAAGTCCTGCCTATGTGATGTTTAGTGCCCAAAAAATTACGAAGTTGAATCCAAAATCCAAAAGATGTATTTTCTTAAGAGTAAAGGGGTATCATCTGTGAAATCCCACTGCTCACAAGATTGTTATCAGCAGAGATGTTATTTTCTTGAAAGATAATGATCAAGAGCAAACAGAAGATGTTAGCACTTCAAAAGAGAATTCAGAGACTACAATAGTACAGGTGGAAAGGGAATTTGATCAAAATGATTCTTCTGAAGTTGCACCAGAGCACAAGAAGCAAGAACTAGTCGAATATGATGTTTCAGATACTCGGAGATCAACTCACACAAGAAGAGCACCGGACTGACACTCAGATTATATTATAGAGAGCAATATTGCATACTATTTTTTAATTGAGGACGAAGATCCGTTAACTCTTCAAGAAGCAATGAATAGCTCAGATGCATCTCGGTGGATGTCAACAATGCATGAAGAAATTGAAGCTCTGCATAAGAATAAGACATGGGAGCTGGTATCATTATCACAAGGAAGAAAGTCTATTGACAATAAATGAGTTTACAAGATCAAACGGAGTAATGACAATCAAGTAGAGCGATATCATACTAGAATGGTAGTAAAAAGATATGCTCAAAAAGAAGGAATTGACTTCAATAAAATATTTTCTCCTATGATTCGACTCACCACAGTTCAAGTAGTCCTGGCGATATGTGCTACATTTGACTTGTATCTTAAGCAGTTGGATGTGAAAATTGCATTTATTCATGGAGATCTTGAAGAAGAAATTTATATACTCCAACCAGAAGGATTTGAAGGAAAGGGGAAAGAGAACCTGGTTTGCAAGATGAACAAATCTCTGTATGGTTTAAAGCAGGCGCCGAGACGTTGGTATAGGAGATTTGATTCTTTCATTATGAGCTTTGGATACAGCAGACTGAATGCAGATGCTTGTGCATATTTCAAGAGGTTTGAAAAAGATGATTTTATAGTCTTGTTATTGTATTTAGATAATATGTTGGTAGCAGACCTCAATAATAATCGTATCAAAGAATTGAAATCACAGTTAGCTAGGGAATTTGAAATGAAGGACTTGGGACCAACAAATAAGATTCTAGGGATGCAAATTTACCGAGAAAAAAATAATAGAAGATTTGACTTTCTCAAAAGAATTATTTGAAGAAGACCTAGCGGAGATTCAACATGCAAGATTGTAAGTCAATTTATAACCCTCCTCCTGTTAATTTCAAGTTATCTTCCAGTATGAGTCCTAGCAATGAAAAAGAGAGGATGGAGATGTGTCGAGTACTGTATGTATCATCAGTGGGAATCTTAATGTTTGCTATAATTTGTATAAGACCAGACATTGTACATGCAGTGTGAGTAGTTAAACGATACATGGCGAATCCTAGTCAAAAGTATTAAAATATTATTAAGAGGATTCTCAGATATATCAAGGGAACCTCAGATATCGCATTATGTTATGGAGGATTAGATTTTGCTACCAAAGGATATGTTGATGCTGATTATGTAGGTGATCTTGATAAAAGTAAAT
>JANVCL010000008.1:4945193-4961577 GCA_026546855.1 Erythroxylum incrassatum | reverse complement strand
GAAGCAGTGTGGTTGAAGATGTTGTTGGAAGAACTTGGGAATAAACAAGAGAATATTACTCTGTATTGTGACAGTTAAAGTGCTTTGCATCTTGTACAGAATCCAACATTTTATTCAGAAACAAAGCACATTCGAGTTCAATATCACTTCGTTCGTGAGAAAGTGAAAGAAGGAACAGTGGACATGTAGAAAATTCAATAAAGAGGGAACGATAGACATGCATAAAATTCATGCAATGGATAACCTGACAGATTTTATGACAAAAGAAATCAATGGTGACAAGTTTATGTGGTTTCGATCCTCGTATGACCTAACAGAAATGTAAGCAACGTGAAGCAGCAAGGTAGAAAGAATATTGTGAAGATTTGATTCCCTCTCAATTAAATCTTCATGTGGGAGAAATCTCAAAAATGGTAGGCCCCGTTTTCAGTACCTACCAAAGTTGAAATAAATTTACAAAAGTCAAGGATAGCTGACTAAATGGCCAGCCATCCCACACATCTCCTGCCTATAAATAGACAGGAGGTGAAAAGAACAAATCATCCCAGAAATCTCTTATTTTATTTATAGTGAAAATTTTCTATCCTTGCCCGTGATTTTTACCCTAATTTTGGGGTTTTTTTACGTAAAATTTGTATGTTCATTACTATTCTTTCAGTCATATTTAACTGCGAACTTGCTCTAATCGAATCGATTTTTACAAAACTTTAGAGGGTGGCAAGCCATCGATAAAATCCATACTTAAGTTAGTAAACATTTCTTCAATGTTAGGCAATGGTTGTTGAAGTCCTAGGTAGCCAATATTTTCATTCTTGTTTTATTGGTAGACAACATACCTTTGAGTGTATTCCCTCAACATACCTTTGATTTTACAGATTTTATTGATTTCTAAAATTAGATTTTCTTCAATATTTTTACGAATGATTTTTGAATTTTTTGGTCATTTTCAACTGTATAAATTACAGCTCTCATTGAATTACTATCATTCAAAATTCAGTTCCCTCTTAAGTATTTTGTTTAGGTCAGAAACTTCTATATTCTGCAATTTTTGTATAGACATACCTACAGATTAGTATCAGAGCCCTATTCTTCTTAAGGGACTTGTGTTGGTTGTGAGTGAATATGTGAGGAACTTTCCACTATAATTTAAACACTTAGCCTCCAAGCAAATATCAAACCAATATGCCAAAGAATTCTACTCATTTTTTGGCAGCACCACCTATTTTCACAGGTGAAAATTATCATATTTGGGCTGTCAAGATGAAATCTTTATAGAATCTTATGATCATTGGGATGTGGTTTAGAATGATGCTCCTATTGCCGATGATCCAACACTAGCAGAAATAAGTAATCAAAGAGAGGAGAAGAAAAAAAGATCGAAGGCCAAGACTTGTATTCAATCAGTAGTAACAACAGAAGTTTTTACTAGAATCATGGCTTGTGCAACTGCAAAGCAAGCTTGGGATAAACTAAAGGAGGTGTTTCAACGGAATGATCAAATAAGACAAATGCAAGTTTTGAATCTTAAAAGAGAATTTGAGCTTTTACGAAAGAAGGATACTAAATAAAGGAAAATTCAAATAAACTCCTTGCTATAGTTAACAAAATCAGGTTAATTGGTGAAGAATTACCTGAC
This sequence comes from Erythroxylum incrassatum, assembly GCA_026546855.1. Lineage (NCBI taxonomy): Eukaryota > Viridiplantae > Streptophyta > Magnoliopsida > Malpighiales > Erythroxylaceae > Erythroxylum > Erythroxylum incrassatum. The sequence goes on along the minus strand of JANVCL010000008.1, from coordinate 4,959,941 downwards.
AGTAGAGTTGTGGAGAAGGTGATAATAAGTTTACCAGAGAGATTTGAAGCAAAATTTTCATCTTTAGAAGATTCAAGAGACCTTGGATAGATTTCTTTAACTAAGCTTGTTAATGCTCTTCAAGCACATGAACAAAGGAGAATGATTAGGCAAGAAGGAATAACTAAAGGTGCTTTCCAAGCTAAGGATAAACAAAGCAATAAGAGCAAGAAGCAACACTAGAATAAGAAGAAAGGTGACATCAACAAGAATGGTAGCAAATAAGGGAAATTTCCTCCTTGTCAATATTGTAAGAAAACTTCATATGACGCATCATAGTCAATGTTCAAGGAGTTTGACAAGTCGTTTGCTTCCAAAGTCAAAATTGGTAATGGAGATTACATTAAGGTTAAAGGAAAGAGAAGTGTTGCAATTGAAACTAGTTCCAGGTATAAAAATCATTCCTTATGTTTTATTTTTACCAGATATCGATCAATGTTTGCTGAGTGTTGGGAAGGTATTTGAAAAAGATTATTCTGTGGTTTTCAAAAATAGAATGTGTGTGATCTTTGACTATTTTGGAAGTGAATTATTTTCTGTAAAGATGAAAGGAAAAAGTTTTGAACTTGATTGGAAGTAGGAAGAGTCCCAAGCCTATCCAAGCCTTGTTAATCAATCTCAAGGCTTGGACATTTTCGTTTTTTAGCTCTTGCTTTTATGCATAATAATGAATTAGTGCAGGATTTGCCTACTATTGAAGAAGGAATTGAAGTTTGTGAAGTTTGTCAAATGGGAAAGTAGTCTAGATTACCATTTCCAAAGAATAATGCTTGGAAAGCAATAGAAAAACTTCAGCTTATTCACACGGATGCTTGTGGTCCAATTAAACCTGCATCTTTGAATGGTAGTAGGTACTATATTATTTTCATTGATGATTTTAGCAGATTACGTTAGGTTTATTTTATGAAACTCAAAACTGAGGTTACTGAGGTATTTTGGAAGTTTAAGAATTGGATTGAGAATCAAAGGGTCACAAAATTAAAGTGATTAGGTCTGATAATGAGACTAAATGTATTTCTGGCAGATTTATCAAGTTTGTCAAGACGCAGGAATTGAACATCAATTTACAACAACTTACCCCTCACAACAAAATGGTGTCAGTGATCGTAAGAACAGGATTATAATGGAGATGGGAAGATGTTTGTTGTTTAAGAAAAAATTTCCCAAGAGATTTTGGGAAGAAGCCATCAACACTGCAGTGTAGTTGCTAAATAGGCTGCCAACAAAGAAGCTAAAGGAAGAAACTCCATTCGAAGCCTGGTATGGACACAAACCTTCTGTGCAAAATTTAAAGGTTTTTGGTTGCATTTGTTATACTCATATTCCTAATGTGAAAAGAGATAAGTTGTATTGTAAGGCATAGATTGGAATTTTCATTAGCTACAGCAATAATACTAAAGGCTATAGGATCTATCAACCTTTAACTGGTAAAATAATTATCAGTAGAGATATCAAGCTTGATGAATTCATAGCATGGAACTAGGACAAGTGTGAAGTGGAGAATGTTGAGACTATAGATTCAACTTCTAAAAAAATTCAAGAGGAGACCTTTGATGAAACTATAGATGACATTCCTATTAAAGGTACCGGATTACTTTCTAACATTTATCAAAGGTGCAACATTGTTGTACTTGAACCTGCAGGTTTTGAAGAAGCTGTCAAAAACTCAAAATGGGTTGCAGCAATGGAGGAAGAAGTAAAGATGACAGAAAAATGAAACATGGACTTTGGTGGAAAGGTTAACTCATAAAAGGCCTATTAAAGTGAAATGGGAATTCAAAACCAAGTTGAATTCTGATGGATCTATCAAGAAATTCAAAGCTAGGCCTATGGTAAAAAGGTATGCATAACAATTTGGGGTGGATTTCTTAGAGACGTTTGCACCTGTAGCTCAGCTTGATACAATCAGAATGATTCTAACACTAGCAGCTCAGAAAGAATGGAGAGTTTTTCAATTAGATGTCAAGTCTGCTTTTCTCAATGGCCACCTAGAGGAGGAGATTTTTGTTGAGCAACCTGAAGGTTTTGTTAAGAAGGGAGAAGAAGACAAGGTTTATCTACTTAAGAAGGCCTTATATGGCTTAAAACAAACTCCCCGAGCTTGGTATAGTAGGATTGATGATCACTTACTCCAATTTGGATTAAGAAGAGCTTGAGTAAATCAACTCTTTATATGAAAGTTACTAATGATGGTTTGATGATTTACTTGTTACAGGAAGCAATCCAAGATTAGTGCAGCAATTCAAAGATCAAATGATGAAGGTCTTTGAGATGACATATTGGGGAGAAATGTCATACTTTCTGGGCATGGAAATTCAACAATCACAACAAGGGATTTTCATTGGACAACAAAAGTATGTGAAGGAAGCTTTTAAAAAATTTAATATGGAAAGTTGCAAGCATGTATACAGTCCATTAATGCACAATGAGAAGTTAAGTAAAGAAGATGGTGTTGAGAAGATTGATGAAGGCTTTTATAGGAGTCTTATAGGATGTTTAATGTATTTAATAGCAACAAGACCTGATATTTTGTTTTATGTTAGTTTGTTGTCCAAATTTATGCACTGTGCTAGCAACTTACATTTAAAGGTCACAAAAAGAGTGCTTAAATATATCAAAGGCACTACTGAATTTGGAGTGTTTTTTGTAAAATCTGAGTTAAAACCACTTGGATATGCTGATAGTGATTGGGCTGGATCTTGTGATGATATGAGGAGTACCTCAGGATTTTTCTCATAGAGCTCGAAGAAACAAGATGTTACGGCTCAATCAACAGTAGAAGCAGAATATATTGCAGCAGCTGCTAATGTAAATCAAGCATTATGGCTAAGGAAGCTATTGACTAATTTGAAGTGTGATCAAAGGGAGCCAACAAAAATTTTTGTAGATAATCAAGCTGTAATTGCTATTTCTAACAATCTAGTATTTCATGGCAGAACAAAGCACTTCAAAATTAAATACTACTTTATTAGAGAAGTGCAAAAGAATGAGGAAATTAATCAAATACAGTGGTACTGATGATTAGCTTGCAGACATCATGACAAAGTGTTTATCTAAAGCTAGATTTGAAAAACTGAGATCAAGGCTGGGTATCTACAACAAAAGAAGCAAGGAGAAGTGTTAGATATGCATCTTTTTGCTGCTGAATAATAGGTCAATGACTAGTTGTCATTTGATTAGAAGTACTTGCTTGATTTTAGAGATTTTATTGATTTCCATAATTAGATTTTCTTCATTAATTTTAGGAGTGATTTTTGAATTTTTTGTTCATTTTCAGCTGTATAAATTACAGCTCTCATAGAATGCAAACTATCATTCAAAATTCAGTTCCCTCTTAAGTATTTTGTTTACGTCAGAAACTTCTATATTCTACAATTTTTCTACAGACATACCTACAACTATCTCCACTCGCATCAGTTTAAATCAAGAACTCATTTGAGAAGTCTTGTAAGCTAAGACTAGTTCTATCACCATTGCCCTGTCTAGCCAATCAAATGTTTCATGTGTCTTGTCATCCCATCCAAAGGAATCTTTTTTAGTAAATTAGTTAGAGGGGTTGACATCTTTTCATAATTGGCTACAAAGCATCGCTAATATCATGTCAAGCTAAGGAATCTCAATTGGGTCAATTTCTAAGAATAAGCCAATTCTGCATAGCTTTTGCCTTAGTTTGATATGTCTTAATGCCCTCTCTTAAGATGACATGACTTAGGTATTCCACGTTGGAGCAACCAAAGAAACATTTCTTCTTTTTGGTAAACAATTGATGCTCTCTCAATTTTTCTAAAACTGCTCTCAAATGCCTTAAGTGATCTTCTCTGGTTTGACTATAGATGAAGATATTATTTTTTAAAAAAAGACAAACTTCCTCAGGTAGGGTTGGAAAATGCAATTCATGAGATGTTGAAAGGTTGATGGGGAATTTGTGAGGCCAAAAGACATCACAAGAAATTTGTTATGCCCTCATGTTGATTAAAGTGCTTCAAACCACTAATTAGTTGTTTCCTAATTTTTAGAAGTAGTGGGTAGTGGTATTTTGTTATTTAAGCATGCATTTATTATGGAATTTTTCAGTTAAGTTGTATTTAGGTAAGTGGTTGTTCATTCCATATTAGTTTGCTTAATTGCTTATTTTTAGGAATTTTTAGTTCAAGTGTTTGCCTATTTATTTAGGCCTAGTGTTATGATTTTTGTTAATTCAAGTTAGTGGTAAAGTCTTTTCTTCTGTCCAGCAAATCTTTGTCTCTTGTTAATCATTCATTTTTCATAAAATGTGGTATCAAAGCTCTAAGGGTTTTATGGGCTTATGAGGATAGAGTAAAATTTTTTGTGAGTAATCAACCTTTGTGTAATGACATTAAATAATTTTTCTCTTTTTATCTCTGTTATCACTCATGGGGCCTTAAAATGAAATCCTATTCAAAAGTCTTCATTTTACTGCTACGTACACAAGTGCACAAACTATGACAGGAAAGGAAAGGAAAGGAGAAACAAAACCTTGAATATTAAACAGAAGTGAGAATAACAAATAACGAAATATAAAAACCATGGCACAAACCTACAGTCCAATCCCCATTTAGCAATGAAATTTTTACTATACATACATCTGCTGCTGCATAAGGACTTGCAAATCAAAAATGACCCTCTCTGGCTGTCCTAATCAAATTTGAGGTTCTCACAAACCCAGTTTGGACCCATCCCCACGTCACTCCAGAACGGCAACCTCTTGATCAACCCTCCAATAGTTTGCATCATTGAACTCTTTCATACCAGTCCCACCATCATCAGGATTGTCCTTTTCTGGCAACTTCGGCATAATATTTCTCTTCAAAGGCCCTGCTTCACCAACAATCCCCTCTTTAAGCGCCTGCTCCATTGCCTTCTCAGTACCTTCTAGCTCCACGCCTACAAACTCAACATCCTCTTCAAACAATGAGGGTACAGTTCCAGATTTCTGACTTGAACCACTGCTAGTTGATCCATCACTTGAATTCGAGGGCGACGAGCCATTTGGTAGGGTAGAAATAGAATCTCCAGTTGACGGTGAATTAAACCCAGGAGTCACTGCTTCTGCTTGACTAGAAAGATTACTATCAATGTTATCTGGAGTTTCAAATGGATTGAGACTAGATCCGCCCATTTGCAAATCTGATGTTTCTCCCCATCCAACCCATTCAGGTAAAGGCCTGTCTCCAAATAAATCTTCATTTTCTGCTGTCTCGAATCTGAAAAATCCCATATCATATGGAACACTTCCTGCATTATTTTGTGGAATGGGAGCTATTCCAGGAAATCCATCAAGTCCATTTGTTTTGGAAGTGGATGGGTCATTCACAGATTGTTTGCTCTCTGCCAACTCATCATCCTCTCCAACCACCACCTCATCATCACTACTGCTGTTACCACCATTAGAATTTCCATTCAAATTTATCTCATCCATCATTTCTGCAGGTGATGTGCTGACAGGCGCGTTACCAATTCTGTCATCTTGGAATGCAAACCAATTCGAATTTGTGAACAAACTGCTGCATTTAAGAAAAACATCACATAAATTTGTTCTCGTATATGATTACCTTAATAAATGGTTCAGACCAAAGGCACAAAAGTTTTGAATGGTCATCAAAAATAAGCATAAGGTGTCTTTAAATACAAATGACTACAAGTCTACAATAAGATTGGTTGTAAATTAAAATATTCCTAGTGCAGTCACAGAACTTCAAATTTCCAACAGGACTCTACTAAAGGTATAGCTCACCTTCCCTGGTCATCTCCAAGCCTCAGAGATGATATAACTACTTCAGCGGACTCATCATCAAAGTAGACATCCTGAACACCAAATGCAAAACACAATCAGAAAGATCATGCAGAACTTCTAGTCTCAATACAGCCCACCAATACCCATCACAGTATCTTCGAGAACAAAAGCTTAATCATGTGAATCTTGCTTGAGACAAGGCCTTCATTTGAAGTTGAATAATCCTAATATCAGGAGGAAAAAAAAACACTAAATTATTACCTCCTCATCTCGATCAAGGCCTCCATGATCCTGCAAACAGGACAGAGTTATGACCAAGTAACACATTGTAAAGAATCCAACAAATTGATGTGAAGCCATTATATACCTCTTCAGCTTCTTCGTTCTCGTATATTTTGTATCGAAAAGCTTGGCTTAAGTCGTTTGCTAGAGCTGCTACATCATAATCTCTGTCGTGCAGGTCATCATCATCGCTATCCCTTGTCCTATCCTGCAAGGCTGTTGGGCGGCTGTGCAAGACAGATGTATAGAAAGATTAATATTACAAGCACAAGATAATGACACATTTCATAATATTATGATTGCATCAACATGTGGAAATGTTCTATTTTTTACGATGTCAACACAAACACAATTCGTTGTAAATCTTGGTCAAGCAGTAGAATTACAAACAAGCAAGGAAAAATACTAAGCAAATACAAGGACAGAAAATTGGCAGTCAGTGATGAGACATTATTTCACCCTCAAGTTGACAAATTCATCAATATATCCCATTTTGAAAAGTGACATAACAAAATCTTGACGATCAATCATGCCATTTGCATGATAACAGCAACAAGTCCGGACATATAAGAGGCAAATCAGAGATCAAACATTAACCAAACTTTGTAATTGATGCACTTGTTAACAGATTCACGAAACATCATACCCGCAAGCCCATCGATAGACATTTTCAATCACATTACGCTCTTGCAAAACACTAGCTTGCCAGTCCTTCCATTCATCATTTTCCTGGATGTTACAACAACAAATCAATTCCTTTAGCAAGAATATCAAATAAAACAAAATTCAATAAAATGACAGCAACATATAAAAATCATTCTTGTTGCACATAATACGATGTAGATAAGATACTATGCAGCTCAAAGGACAGCTAGATCATGGAAGAGATAAAACTGACTATCTACCTGTAGATACTTCTGAATGCGGATGTTGCTGTTAGCCAACTGAACAAGCTTATTAGAAATACGAGTAATGTGTCCAATGCTTCCTGCTCGTGGCGCCCGTTTTCCAGGGGCAGGTAAAGTTGGCTGTATGTAAGTATGCATAGTCAATGATCAAATAAGAAAAAAATCACCGTAAATATTTTGGCAAAATTAGTGCCTCTTCAAGATCAGTTGAATAGATAACACATATACTACACAATCCCTAACATATTAAGATCTATTTACCTGATTAGCATCAGCAGAAATGACAGGATGTTTATCTGTTTGGAGAAATTTTCCTATCAAATCACAATCTTGAAAAAGATAATCAACCATTGCATCACTTCTGGCTTCCAAACATGACAGTATTATACTTTCAACATGATGATGCAGCGCATTGTTGTATGGATACCTGAATCAATTTAAAACAATAAAATTATAGATAATTTGCCAAAGAATCATAAAACAAGCTTCTCTCTGATGAAGAGAACTCAATGCTACGCATACAGTCATGTGAATCCATAGCAGTCATATATTGGCAATAAAGATATAGGTCATAAACTTACTCAAAGAATAGATCAATGACTCTTTTGATGGTTCCAGAGCTGACCAATTCCTTTTCAGTAGCTTCACTCCCAGTTCTCATCAGCACCGCAATGAACTCAACAATCTAGAAATAATATAGAATCGATTAGGACCTAAAATACAGACTAAACGCCCCAAAACTTAAATACTAGACAAATTTATAGATTACCAAAACATTCTACCAGATAATGATGCTGACTTTTAAAAACTTGGGTACAAATTTGGCTAACCCAACTCTCTGGAGTTTCAAAAAGTGAAATTAAAATTTCTTTCATATCAAACTTGCAAAGAAGAAAGAACAAAACCTTAAGGCGATGCTTTCCAAGTGGAGGCTTCAACTCCCCATATGTTGTAGGCAAAACCTTTTCATCAGAGACCACAGTCAAGAGCATAACCAAATCACCTGTGAAATGACATTGGTAAGCTTAATTGTTGACTGTAATAAATATAAGGAATGTACATTGAATAAAAAAGGAAGTTGTAAAGTCCCATTCAATACATAATTTAACATTATTATGAAGATTTGAAATTTAAACGATTGCAAGTATGTCACTTGTTTCAAAGTGAGTATCAGAGACAATGGAGAAAATGGATGGGTTTAACACAAGAAGTACCAATATCACGCCCACCCTCTCCAGGTTCATGAAAAGGAAAAAACTGCATCCTCAACTAAAAACTTTCTTATTTGTGCCAACAAGCAATAAACTCACCGAGTTTAGGCAACATCGCATTGACTGTCTCTGGATTCACAGGGATCGGAGCCTCGTAAATATGTTGACTTCGAAAAGAATGCATCAAGGAGGAAGTCATTGCTGATCTCTTTGGATCCAGCAATGATATACAAACAGAGAGAGAGTGGACAAGGCCAGATTTAGATTGTGAATCTTCTAATGCATGACTGAAGATTCTTGCAACAAAGCTGCATAATTAAATCTTAAAGCGCTCAACAAGCAGCGAGGTGAAAGGAGAAAAAGGATAATTTTAAATATGAACACAATCCAAAAAGAAAAATCACAAACCTTGGACTAGAAAGTTTATTAGCCAAGGCAGATGGAGCATTTCTAGTAATTGCACAAAGTGTTTCTGCCGCATTAGCATGTACTTCAGGAGGATTCTGCTCACCATGGAAAAAATACACAGATCATTGCACATTTAAGTAGTTCTACTGTTGAGCATAACCATCCTATCCCAAAAAATTATGTTGCATTAGGCTTCGCAATTTCAGCCTGCATTGACCGGTCTTTGGAACAGCTCAGACTCCCCTCTCCAAAACATCATTTTGGGGCAATCTGAGTGAGCTCGGCCGCACAACTCAAGCCCGACCGGGCTTCAAGCTGGGTTCAGCCACCTTATGGGAGGGTGGGACCGGACCAGACCAGGCCCGTTCCAATGTTGCATATAAGTTATCATAAGCATTTCCAGTCACAATTAGCGTGATAATCTTTCTCAGTTGCCACTTTGTTTTTCCTAATTTTCTCACAATGACATTAGGCTTGTGCCCCACTGTTGGATGTTGTGCAAAAAAATAACATAAAGATAGATTTATTAACCATAGATTTTCACTTATGATTGTGTATACACATACATTAAGTATAGACAAGGTAGTGAAATCCATTAGAATGATCTAGCTTATGAAAGCCTCTCAAAGAGTGCCATCATGCAAATATTCCAAACCGCTTGAAAATATAACAGCTCAAAGCCAGTTTCAAAAACTGCAATATTTCATGAAGTTATTGTCGTAACCAACCTTGCTGATACATACAAAATAATGTTTTAATTCCCACTTACGGTTAGACTCAAAATTTTAGGGCATGCAACGTTGAACATCACAAGACAAGCAGATACTAACCTCTAACCAAAGCAGAATAGAAATATATACAACTGTTGATATAGTTATATAAAGAAATAAGTATTGCATGCAAATAGGAGAGAGTAAACTAAGGAATCCAAGGTCCCATAACCACAGGTCATACAATTACTCCTACATCAACGAACTAGCAACCTCAGTTAATTATTTGTTTTGAGGAGAGAGAAAAAGAGAATAATAGAAATACAAAATGGCATGGAAAGAATGAAGATTCACTCACAGAAGGGTTCAATTTGTCCACCATCATTTCTAGCAAATTGCTGTCAGCTAACCATTGCATCACGTCAATAAAATTAGGATATACATGGTCATCAGCGCCTACAAGCCGAACCAAAACCTGCACAAGTTACTCAATATATAAACCACCATACATATCAAGCGCACAAACTCACACAAGGGGCCACAGCATTAAGTGTTGCAATTACCTCCATGATGGATGTTATTCCAATTAAATCAACAACGTGCCGGAAAACATCCTGATGGGCCTACAAAGATAACAAGTATAAAGTCAAAGTTATTACTGGCGTAGCCAGGATAGCACCTATCAAACAGTACCATAAAGCATATCAAAAAATAAAAGGAATACATTTTAGCATTACTTCAACATATGGAATTGATAATAAGGCAAGCAAATTATCAACACTGCATAGATGCCATGTTGTGGGACAAGGTGAACAGTACTAAATGACTAAAAAATGCAATTAGAAAAAGAAAAACAAAGAAGAATAAAACTTGCAATAGTTAAAATGCATAAGAAGAGACATTAACTTACTTGAACATAGTTCATAAGTGGCACTGTCTTGCGTAACATGAGACAAATAACAACCTAGGATTAATCAGGAAAGAGAGAATTACAACAAGAATATTTGAGAAATATAACATAAACCAAATTCAGAGCAATTAAAACCTTGCTGAAATAGCCAGCCAGTAACGCACTGTGAGGCCGATTTGGCTCCAAGAATGAGAAAAGTAAGTCCATCAACTGCAACAAAAAGGGAAGCAACAACAGAAAGTAAGTACAATCCCTCATGACCTAAAATTTCTATAACACAACTGATGAAAAATCAACCTCCTCTTCCTCTACCAATGTTCGCAGAATTACATCAATTTCGCATGTGAAAATCTCACACGAAATAAAGGGGAACCTGAAAATGGAAGTAGATACTTAGACCAAAAACCAAAATTTTCACACGGGGACCACTATGACACAATAAAAAAGAGAATAATTGTTTCTTTTTCCCATTTTTCTGCCTGCAACACATACTTGAATGCTCGTTTGCTGTCAGCATCCTCCTGTGGTTCTTCGATTACATACCGGAGTAACTGCTCCACTTGGGATCTATCCCGTAGACTGCAAATAGTAATTTATGATCAGCACCCACCAGAACAAATTTACAACATATTACCTCCGAAGTACACAGAAAGTGAGTACGCATAACGAGACAATGGGTACTTGAGAATAAAATTCTGGAAAAAAAAACAAGAAGACCAAGTTGGCATATAGCAAAAAAAACATACAAATTAATGAGACGACCGTTTAACGCTTTGCATTCTTGAATTATTTCTTCCTCATCCAGGAGCTCCTCCAAAGTGAAATTTTCTTTGTCCAATATGGACTCCACCTACCAAAAGAAACAGCTAGTTGGATAATAAACCAGAGAGCATGTAACCAATGGACACATACATCAACTACCTATCATTAGTACTAACAGTCTTATTTGAAGCACTGAATTACTACAATCACGAAAGTAATCCTACTCCTACTCTAGCTTCAATCCCAATTCTCGAACACAGAATCTGTATGATTCAGAAACGTTTTGTGACCAATTCCAGAAGTAAAGGCTACACTGCATTGACGCAACAATACAATGCTACTGCCACAACATCCAAGAACCATGACACTGAATAACGAATTACTCTTCCGATATTTTACTACACTACCATTCGCACGTAACCTTCATTTCTTTGATACATTCTGCCAGTAATTATACGTGTACACAACCAAGCTAGTCTGTGATACAGATAACTACTAACAGCCAGAAACCTCTAAAAACTTCAAATCAATCAATCGAAACAAATCAAAACAAAATGCGAAAGCAGAATCGAAAGTAAAATTTGAATCCCAATCCATCCATACACAAGTTAGAAAACCGAGAAAACACCAATAAAACAAGCAAGCAAGCAAAAAGATCCGGAATCATCTCAAAAGCTAGAGAAAGACAAAAGAAGCGGAGGGGGGACAAAATCCTTTACAGGAGAGGAGGTAGGGATGCCACCGAGGTTCCAAAACATCATAACGGAGCCAGAAACAGAGGTTTAGTTTAAGAGAAAGAAAGAGCAGAGTAGATCTGTAAACCCTAAAAAGGAGCAGGCAATCTAGGCCAGGTTGGAGAAGTAGAAAGACAGAGAGAGAGCAAGAGGAGGGAAAACAAATTAGTGAGCGTATTGGAACCCTAGTTGGAGGCAGAGGGGGTGAGATCGAAAACAAGCCTGGCCGTGAAGATCGAGAGAGCCAAAAATTCTGTAAAAGAGGCAGCACCTAGCTTCTTAACCAAAATTAAATTACAAAATGAAAAAGGAAGGGATTTTGGGGATGGCGGAAAAGTACAAAAGAGGTACTCTTTTTTCTTAAAAAGAATCCGAAAACAAAATTGATATTGATGTGAATGTTTTTCAGTCATGTATGGCGTCAAACCTATATGAAATCAAATCACATGTTAATAATAAGGTTACGGTAAAAGATGAATTTTATAATTAAAATTCATTAATATCAAATTGTTCTAGATATTATTATTAACCATATAAATTAGTTTTTTTTATGTTCAGTAAACTTATTTTTTCATTGGCGTCACATCACCATCAACTTGTACTGCAGCAAAAGGATAAAAATTATTCATGGATATAAATAAACTTCACCTAAGTTTTAAACTTCTGTAATTATAAGGATTTCTTGACCAAAAATATATTTAGATAACCAATCAACAACGACTAATAATAGTAAGTTATTGACTGATGTAAAGATTGTTAGGTCGTTTAAATAAATAATCATGGTGATGAAGCCATGTCCACATATTGGCATCCATTATGGAGGAATGGACCCCACCAGGTACATTGAGTTTTCCTAGTAAGAATAAGAATTGTCTGTGACGTGAGGTTGAGGGACGGATGATTGTTGCTTCTTATATTAACCTTCAAACCCATGGTGGCATTTAGTCAACTCGGATTGCCACGTGTAAGCTGATGCGAGTCACTGGTTATCAAACTCCGGTGAACGTAGCATCGCTCAGACTGCTGCCTGAAATTGCCATGTTTCTACTTTTTGGGGGATTTCACGTGTACTTTTGTGGAATTTTAACTTTTTGAATTTAGCATATGCATGCTCTGTCCGGTTTTCCCTGAAGTGGCTCACTCTTTTTTTGTAAATGCAAGTTAATGGAAAAAGGGCACGAAAGTCAGACAGGAAAAGGTTATTCAATTATTAGGACTAATAAAATTGAGGATTGGCAATAATTAAGTTCCTCTCTATCAAAAGTTGCAAGGAGATGCAGTTTTAGCATATATATTACGAAAAGAATTAGTATGTAATAGTTTGATTTTTTTCGCAATTTTATCCGATCCAAATTTGTATATATTTTAGGAGTCTTCGAAAATCGTCATGGAACTCATCAACCAAGACAAATAAGCAGTTTTATACTATAAAATATTGCATTATTTAGGGTGTTTGTTTGTATATTTAGTTTTTTTTTCCTTTGTAACAAAAAAACATGTGTTATATATAAAGAAATCATTTAACAAAATATTCAAAACTAATTGGTATATAAAAGAAAAGGGTCTGTTTGCGACAAAAATCAGAGGGGCAGTGCACGTGGTAGAATCAGAACCAAGAAAAGTGCCAAATAAATAATGCAAGGCCAGGCACCGCACCAACTCCGTCGCAACTTGGAACCTCTGGGGCTCCAAACGCTATACGACGTTTAACACTTGCTAAGATTAAAAACCAAACACGACAACTATCAGTAACGACACGATGGAAAGAATTTTGGCCTCCAATCACAAAGAAAGGAACGACCTTGACCCCAAAACAGCATTTGATGCGGTCAAATGATGACAAGAATCCATAGGATCGGTGTCTTATGGTGCTGTTCCTCGATAGGGTAGGACAGGGTGGAGCAGGCCAGGTTCAGGTGGTGACGTGGGTAATATCGCTGTTGGGTTGGTTAATTTTTGTCGTTGGTAGGCTTTACACGAATGATGCCTAGTTCATCCCAGCTACCAAGAGCTCCAGCTCTGCGTGAGCTATACACTAATTACAGATTATTACGACCCCTTTGTCTGTCTTCTTCTTCAAACAAATACCAGCTCCCAGTTTCCATTTCAACAGCCATACTGTGTATATCAGGAACTACTCATGAGGTTTGTCTTTTAATTTTTGTCTAGAAAGTAGAAAGATGAATTGTGTTAAGCGCCTTTTAAGTTCTCATTCGTACTAATTCACTAAGAGAAAAAAAAAATGTACTATCAATTTGAATTCAATATGCAAAAAGGTTTCGACTGTGACAAGTGACAGTCACTTCATCACGCAGATCTTCTGCTCGGCAAAAAGAGACTTAGTTTTTACCTTCGACATTTTACCTTTTTCCTCAACCAATGTTACAAAAAAGACCGTAAAGAATGTAAGTTATGCCATTGGAGATTGAGCAATGATGATATTGATATGTCTATAAGCTCGAGTTCATCAAAAATAAAATAATGTATTCGTACAATGAAAAGATTATTTTTGTAAATTTTAAGTAAAAAGATACGATTAAAATAATAAGAGAGCAAAATCTATAATAGTTAATGATATTAAAGTAATATTTCGCGGTGTAATTAATATCAATTTTGCTTAACGACTACTAATATAAGGATAATGTCATTTATTTATTGATAAATTGATTATAATTATTATCAAAATCTAAGAATCGATCTTTTCCCTTTAATTTCTTATTAATAAAAAAACTATTTAATTAATTTTCGTATTAACAAATAACCCTAAATAAGCTATTAGGATTTAATTTATTAATAATGCTAATAAATAAATAAACTGTCATTTAACCCAATAACACACAACTTCAAATTATTTATATTATATACTATGCTCATATCATTGATTTGTGTTATTTACTTCACAAAACAATGATATTATTGTTTGATTTTCAAAATAAGATATCTGATTGATATTGGTTCAACCTGATCTTGCTGAGGTTGAACATCGTTGTTTTGATCCATGGTCTGTGCGATTCTGGCTGTGAAATACC
>JANVCL010000008.1:4912717-4927111 GCA_026546855.1 Erythroxylum incrassatum | reverse complement strand
TATCTGTTCTTATTCTACTGCTGCTGTGGGTGTGTTTGTTCTGTGGCTGTTGAGTGTTGATTATAGTGCAGGGCAGTATTGTTTGGGTTGAATTAGTGTTAGAGCAGGTGGTCTCTAACATAAAGATTTAAGTTTATGCCTAACTTGATAGTTGATTAATTTATTTTGATCAAATAGTTTGATGTCTAGATGAGGAAAGCCAGCCTTTTGACTTGTCTAGGATATTGTTAAGTCTAGTTGTGGGATGAGGAATTTAGGTTGACTTCCTTCGTTATAATTTTCTCTATGGTCTTATGTATGTGCAGTTATTTACGCGCTTAGTCATTGTCTAAATACTTGTGTTTAAAATTTTTATTCTATACATATATAGTACGGGTGACTACAACATCTGGTGAGTGTCATTGTCTGAATTACAAAATGTAATTGTTGAAATTACCTAAGAGCCTTTCATTGGGTTGATATATTTCATCATTCAAACCTCGGGGGAGTACTTGAGTGGTTGAGATAGGGTATTTATTTGGCCATTATGGTTTCTTTGAATCAAACGAGGAAGGAAATCGTTGCTATAGATCTCAAAACCGTAATTTATAGGCAATACAAATCTAACACAGACGCCAGTTGCTCTGATACTCTTTTAAAGTTTCTTCAACGTTGGTTAGGCATCTAGTTGAAGGATCTAAATGATGTCTACGGGCTGTTCAAGTTGTACACTCAGTTGTGTTTATCTTTTTTTTTTTTCCTCTTTGAATGGTTATTGCCTATTGATGTTTTACACTCATTTGATGTTTTCCATATTGCTGATTTCTGCATGTAAAAAAGTTTAGAGAAATTTTGGTTTATAAATCTTTTATTTACTATCATTCTCATGCCAATTTGTAACTTTTTGATATATGCCACACAGCTACCTCGTTGCAGCTACTGGGTTGCAATGTTTGTGGAGTCTTTCCTTAGCCTTCCTGGACATTTATGCCATTTTAGTGATGCGCTCCTTGCAAAATTGCCGAGTTGTGAGTTTGTTTGCCGTTGGGGATGGGGTAAGTTGATAATGACATGTACCGTGTGGTGTCTTGTCACTATAAATAGAAGAGGCGTAGTGTCTTGTTTAAATTTCATTAATGATCTGTAGGAAATCATAGACTTTCTCTTTTAGTATTTCACTGGCACATATTTGACCCGCAAATTTAGAATTCTGGTAAAGCCTATGACATTCACTAGCATCTTCGTATGGACCTTTGAAGCAGATATTAAGTTCAGCATATAAGCTTAATTGCATTGATAGTATTCTCTCCTTATCATGGTGATTCTATTTTCTTTAGGATACCATATTGATATTCTGCATAAAGATTCTGTACCTCATTGATATTCTTCTCGAATCCTTGATTAGACTTATATTTGATATCGTGGATACCAACTTTGCAAACATGATATGAAAGGCCTCATTAAGTGATAGGATGCTATATTGTCACTTGGACAGTGATCTTCCATATTAATAGCTCAATCATGTATGTTTGTTTCCACATGCAGATCACTTCCACTCTCACATTTGCTGCAGCTTGTGCTTCTGCTGGCATCACAGTCCTAATTGACAATGATCTAGGCGACTGTTCCCAGAACCATTGTGCGCAATTTGAAACTGCCACAGCCATGGCTTTTATCAGCTGGTTTGCTGCACTACCATCTTTTCTCCTAAATTTTTGGTCGCTAGCATCACGATGAAGAAATGGAAATACTGGGGAAATGTCAAAAGACAAATGGAAACCATCACCTTTTTGTTTAATATTGATTTCTTTCATCCTCATGGCTTGTCCTTTCGTGTGATGATAACCCAAAAGATTTAACTTTTGATTCCTTCCAATGTCTATGATTTGTAAATCTGAATGTCAAGTAAATCGCTTTCAATTGTACCAAAAATCAACAGTGCAATGCAACGTAAATATTTGAGTTGTCTTGCCTTGTCGAGTTTCTCTACTTTTTTCTTAGGGCATGGATTTCTTGGGCCCCTTGGAGATTGGTTTTACTTTAAAACAATCCACCCCACTCCTGTTTGCTTTCTTTCTTTTCTTCACATCGGAACCACCTTCTATTTAATCCTACGCAGAGATTGGAAAATCAAAACGATTAACTAAAACCTAATTGTCTTAAGGTAAGTGTTTTATTCATATTTGTTGGATGTTGTAACCATGAGTTAATGACAGCCACCCTTGCAAGGTCTTTCAAGACCTCAAATGTCAGATGTTTAAAACCAAAAACCGTAGCAGTACCAACAAGAAACAACACACTTCACAACTATTGAAGCAGAAAGCAATCCCGTCAGGCCGCCACCCTTACCCCAGACAATCCCACCGCTCTTGCCCTAGACAATCTTATTACTGCTCTCGATAGCTCATCTCTAATGAACTTGGAAATCACAACCCAAAGGCCCTCGACTCACCAAGAATATAATCCAAAAGAAGAATCAAGAAACTATCTTTAACTCGTCTATTTCTGCAAGGGCTAGTCTCTGGTCTAAACCAAAGTATCCTCCTCACTGTGCTGATGGCTTTACTAGTCACAACGAAAACAAAGAATTAGGATTGAAGTCAGAGAGTAATATGTTTATTTTTTTGGACGTTTTGCCTTTGAGATTTCCAGATACCAAACTTGCCTTTTGACCTTTAAAGAAAAATTCATAGCCAACCAACGAACCAAATTCAGACGTTTAACGTAAGATTCATTACACAACAACACATCTACCAAACTATCATCTTTCAGCCTCAACTTTTGTCAGAATAATCAATGTTTTCAACTTCGAAGAAACAATTGCTACGTAAGCACATCAGTGAAGCCAGCTTCCAGCTTCTTCTTCGCCACCAAAATGTTCCATAGGGCTTTAAGAGTATCCATTGGAGGAAGGAACAGAGCTGGAAAGTCTTAAAACTAAATATAGATTCCTCCTTAGATTCAGTATCAGTTTCAAGTTTCAACACTAAACTGAAAGAAGGGCAAGAAAAACTCCACGCTTTATTTACAAGAAGGATAAGGCAAAACCCTTTTGAACTAAAGCAAAAATCAATTAAATTACTATAATGTAAAGCCTGAAGCTGGTGTTTAAATATTACAAAACTCATCTTCTTGTTCCTTCTTAAACTAGCTTTCCAAAATCTCCACCTTTCATGTTTTCCTCTTCTTTGTAGGGGAGTTTTCATATCAAGCTTAGAGATCGGGTAGAGTTGGGGTTTTGGATGAATGATGATGATAGATATGATGTTCACACAAAAGACCAGTTAACAAATGAGAAGGCAAGGCAATGAACAGTATTCTCTTCTGCAGCCAGTACTTTCCATGAAACAGATTGTTCATAAGAAACATGGCGCCCCATGGTCGACGTGCATATTCCAGCAGGCAAGTAAGTAAATCCCTGATAAGAAAAGTAAAAGGAACATAAGGAAAGAATATGCACTTGTGGAAGCACTACAGAAAATACACAACATAAGGAAAGAATAAAATACTTTTTAGAAGTTACCTGTTGCGTTAATTTTGCAAAGTCTCCAAACAGTGCCTTGCGACCAGATTCATCAAATATCTTATCCAGCGTGATGTCTTGCAGAGCCACCAACGTGGTTTCTAGCATGTCAAGTCCTGCCTGATTGGAAAAGATGAAAACGGGCAACGACTACATGACAAAAAAAAAAAAAGGGGAGAAGATATGAGCAAATTTTTTTACTTCTTTTTTGAATTGTGAAGGTCCAGCTCCAGTGATAACAAAAGTGCATGCTAAAAATATGAACATATCCTATAGTGAACTCCTTGGTCATAAGTTTCAGCACTGTCTATGTATTAAGATAAAAGTTATGCAGCATAACAAATGCAACCTACCTTCAATGAACAGCATAGAATTGCATCTTGATGATGCCATAG
This sequence comes from Erythroxylum incrassatum, assembly GCA_026546855.1. Taxonomy (NCBI): domain Eukaryota; kingdom Viridiplantae; phylum Streptophyta; class Magnoliopsida; order Malpighiales; family Erythroxylaceae; genus Erythroxylum; species Erythroxylum incrassatum. Next base: position 4,923,214 of record JANVCL010000008.1, on the reverse strand, counting down.
TTGTTTCAACAAAGAATCTCCGCCTAGAGAATCTTGTTTTAGCAATTCTGCACCTAAATAGTAACTGAGGGGATAAAAAACAAAAAATATTGAACATTATATTTCATATATCTACATCTTGACACTTAGAGCAACCTGAAGGAATTCAACTTGATTTTATAATCAACATATGAAATGCTAAACCATGTAAAACAGCACATGCCTGTAACTTTGGCAAATCCAATTAGAGAGCGTAACAGCTTCAGGAGAGCCTGGAAACAGTTTTGATCCAACCGCTGGACTTACTCCTGAAGGAGATATAGCCGTGGCCACCCTCTGAACAGATGAAATAACACTTCGAACATACTGACGTGCCATGCTGGCAACATTATCCTGTAGAGAGCTCTCAAATGGGAACTGGAAAGCAATGGTCAATACTGATCGCAAGATCTGACAAGAACCATCTGCTGCCACATGGGCAGTTGCAGGGCCTACTTCAAGACTTGATGTGAGATCTAGAGTGCGATTTGTTGTCAACGCCTCCTGTGTCTCCTTCTGCATAATCAAAGAATTAGTACACAGACCACTGTATTAGCAAAAGTATGTGTCTACTTGAAAGTCTCAAAGGCTGAATGCCAACAGCATATTTACTTTCAAAACCAAAAATTCAAAAATCAATACTTCTAGCTTTAGTGCTCCAAGATTCCCAAAGAATTTTGTTATTGCATTTTACAGAAAATTCAATTGTGGATAACATTATTTAAATCCTAATTTGTTCTTGTCAACTATCCTCTGCAGAAAACACGAACATGCTGGGGAAATCTAGAATGATAAGTTAAAGCAAGGATTGAGCCAAACTTAACTGTTTTCGTATCCAAGGGAATTACACGAAATCCAGAAGGTAACAGTGGTGCATCATCAGGAAACATTTCATCAATTGGACCAAAAACAAGTTCAGAACAGGCTCCAACAGCATTCTCATCAATTCCACTGCAAATCTGACCAAGATAATGGAAGGACATTAAATACTACCTTCCTTAAAGTCAGCAGATGAATCACCACCACAATGCCTACATATACCCAATTAAAACATTATACTGAAAGTAGCACCTGTAAGAGATGGATGTCCCTTGGAACAAATGCATCCTGTGCAAGGGAATGGCCTTCGAGTCGAACAACTTCAAGTAACTGGAAAAAGGTTTTATTAGCAACAATTGCGCATAATGATTTTACTGGACAAAATGATATCATGTGTTATAATCAAGATCTAATTCTAATACCAAAGCAGACCTTAGTTCCCTTGCAACTTCTAGAGAACAACATTGCAATTATAGAAGTGAAGCAAAAGAAAATCCCAGCACAGGACAAACCTCTTCCTGTTCAATAGTGTGGCCGAGTGGCATAATAATTTGGCTCCCGGTAAACCTTGTAGGCCTCATCCCAGGATATGCAAACGCACCAGCCTTCAATGATGCAGCAGAATAGGCATCAACATTGAAATCAGCCCATTCAGATCGGTGTTCCCTTAGGAAGCGAACAAGAACAGCAGGAGGGACGTTCTATCAAAAAAACACAAGAACTCCATTAACGTCAAAAGCATGCTTTGTGAAAGTTAATTTTAGAAATAAGCATGACTACAGGTACACAAATTTTCCAAAACTCCAGTCAATATAATACAACAGTCACAACCTCAAATCTCACAATCTCCTTTTGTAAGTGGGTGCCCAAAGCAAGGGAAACATAGCACATCCTGCTAGTTTTGAACAGTACATCCATCTAAAGTTTCGTGCTTTCAATAGCAAGTACAAACAATCTAGTAGTTGTAAAACATGCCACATTCTTTCACTTAAAATCAATCACATAGAGCCAGGATTCAAAAGTTCAAAGCACTTTCAACAAAGCAAGATAAACAAATTAATTTGTAAGATAAAAACATTCAGTAGTGAAATCACAGGAAATTGATGTTGCCAGACTTTGGTCTGACCTGCAGGAGCATGGAAGCTTTCGCACAAAGAATTCCTCCAAGGAGAGAAAGTGAGTTAGCAGGACTACAAGTGCTACTTAAATTCTTGGTTGAATTAACCGCAATAATTACATCTTCAGCTCCATCACAATTGATCAATGACCAGCCGTCGTCATTAAAACCATTGATGGCATCATTGAAACCTCTACAAGATACCATAGCACAGAGGGCATGAAGAATTCAGGCATTGGTACAGACAACCATATGTATTAAAACACAAGCAAAAAGTTCTACACGCAGAAATGAATTTGACTCCTTGAAAAAAATCCCTATACAAGGATACCTGCTTAATCTCTGGCTAAAAGTCCTTAGAACAGCTGGTTGTCTGCCCAAACCATAGACCACCTCACCACTAGTTTCCTGAGCTATTTGTCTGATGTAGCGCAGGGCCTTCAAAGAAATAATTTATACAAGTTATTTCATGTATTAGTTCTATTTCTGGAGGGAGGAGAAGGATTAATACAGATTGGATTTTGAAATTTGTCCTACCCATGCAAACTACACTTCAGTCCCTAACTGACTTCGAGGGAAATATCTAGTAATTTTAAAACTTGATACGTTTACAAAAAAAGAATCACATAATTCCTATTAATAGGGCCTAACAATGAAGAAAAAAATTTCAAGCCGTAATTAGATGTTATTAAACCAGTCATTACAATAGATCAAGTAATTGACTCTACTATGCAGGCTCAACTAATTATTTATCACCCTCTAGGTCATCCAATCATATGTCACAGAATCAATTCCGACTAGAGAATGAAATAATACATCATTATCAGCTCAAACTCACAAAACCAAATCGGGCAGGTTTGACTTACAGCAATCGTCATTTTCTGGGCCACTACTTTTGATGATTCATAAAGTGGTCGCAATACTTCAGGCACACTCCATGCCTAAAAACAGTTGTGAATGGATTTAACTTTTTATACTTCAGAGAAGTTTAAAAAGGTTCAAGTTAAAGTTTGCACCTCAAGATTCAGGTGATCCACAATGTGAATAATCGAACCTCCACCATCACATGGCCTTATCAAATAGCCACTAGGTAGCATTTCAGCCCTCACAAACTGTGTGGAAGAAGCTGCACTTGGACCAGCACCAGATCCAGAAAGAGATCTCTCACATACCTTATACACCACAAAGGTATACATTTACTCACTAAGTTTGTGGCAGCAAATCACAGGACTATGTTAGATAATCTAAAGTACACATACCACAAGACTGCCATTTTCTAAAGTTGTGGAATATCTCAGTGTCCAAAAATCCCGTGCAGATGCCAGTGTAGTTGGGGCATATATCTGAGCAAATTTTCAACCTCATAACTCAAAGGAATGGAGTGTTAAAGCCTACAGGAAATTGCAGAAGGAAAAATTCACTCATGCTATTTCACCTGGCTATAGACTAGTTCAATTGTTCCACCATTTCCTGCAGGAAACATGGTATAAACTTCAAGGCTCCGACAATCCCGAAACCAAGATGGACGATCTTTAAGGATCTCCGCAATCTGTCAATTTATCCACATCAGTCACTTGACAAGAAATGCTGAATACAGACAAGTCAAATAAGGCATCCTGCAAAAACTACAAATTACTGAGCCCACACCTTTGTAGGTTCTAAACTCACAAGACCGCAGGCTCGAGCTGCCACTCCATTGCAACTTTGTGAAATTGCAAATATCCCAACCGAATCCGGACCAGGCTGAGGAAGAAAAAATCTTCATTTAGATGTGGCTGTTCACCGATTGCATTTGAAAAGACTAATAGAAGTCAATGACAAATAGAAATGAAAAACCTTCATCCCAGGCATCTGGACCCAATCGACAGCAGTTCCCGTAGCCTTTGAAAGGAACTCTGCCAAGGTCTCCTCGGCAATGGAGAGGAGTCTGTCAAACTTCTCAAGTTAGTTACAGCATAAAAATATGTGGAAATTGAAGTGCATCCATTGATACTGGATCTATGTAGGTGTGTGTGAGTGAGCCATTGCTATGCATGCAAAAGTTACAGAACAATAGCCATTTGTTAGAAGAATACCCCGCAGGGTTATTAGCATCTCTCAGTGAATGCTGAGGAGTGGTAACCACAGAGTCACAGCTTGCGTCAGTTGCTGTTGCCTGCAGACAATATTCTATGCATGAGAGAGCAAAACATTCATGCTTAAGATATCTATTCCAATTCTTTCATTACTCTAAAACACTGCTTCCATGAAAGTATCATCATTTTAAATTTTAAAAGAAATGCAGACATAAAAAGGAATTTCTACTTCGCTTTACTTTAAAAAATCGTTACAACTTGAAGAAATATTTGAAATGTAGATACACCGCTAGTTTAGCTCTTGATTCTAAGAATTAGCTTTCAATAAAACAAAAGTAATTAAGAATTGTTTCTCAAGCAAAAAAATACAATACATAAAGGTGGGATACGGATTGACATCATTATGGAGTCACATAGGACTTCAAATGCCCAGATAAGTTGAAGATTAGAAGATCTAAGGATAGTGGACAAATGGGGAAAGCAACTTCGTGAAAGTAAGAAAGGAGTAGAGCATACGTTAACGGTTTGCAACTGTTGCCTCATATACCCATTCTCGCAAACCAGCTGGGACACCTGTTTCTGCAGGCGATCATTCTCCTCCATCAGCAGCTTATTCATTGCTGTTAATTTCCTATTCACCGTCTGGAGTCTTGAAGCCTCTTTTCTTTGCTTCTCTCGACATCTGCATATCCAAAACACCATTTTGCCTGAGACTCCTAAAAATCCCCTTCACCGTATCTCACATTGAGCTGTGTTACTCCATGCTTATCTTTTTCACGCAAAACCCAATTGAAAGAAAAAAGATATATGCCCAAGACAAGTTTAGGTATAGCAAAAAATATGCAAAACAATTGCCTTTGCATGATGTCGTAGCTAGAAATGTAATAAACCTAGCGTCATAACTTTGGCGTAATTCAACAAATGTTTAACTACAAAAGTTAAATAAAGAAAGTAGCATGAGCAAGAGAAGAAGCTGGCTAAGAAACAAACACCGACAGTTCCATTCTACGACCGAAAGCTGTTGCTACAGATTAATGCGTAAGATGTCAAAAGATCAAAACTTTAGACCAACGTGCCCAGGTGCATGACTCAAAAACTTGATCAACCACATAAGAAAACACGTAGAGAAACGCCAAAGAAAGCAAGCAAACAAAACGATCTTCGAGTTACTTGAGCGCATCTTAACCTGCGATTTTGAAACCAGACTTTGATCTGCTTAGGTTCGATGTTAGACAAAATGGGGCACTCTCGGATCAACTGTTGCCTACGCAACGAGCTAGGTTTTGGGCACTCTGTGTACACCCTTTCTAGCGCCTCCACTTGCTCCGCCGTGTACCGTACATATTTCCCCGCATCAGTTAGATGTTTATTTATACTCCCACTACTGCTCTCTCTGTGCTGTGCCACCGCCATCGCCATTTCTCACACTAAAAGCAGACCCACGAAAACAGCCAAATGATTAAAGAGAGAGGGTACTTCTACAACAAAAGATACGATTGTTTTGGTTTCTCTTTCCCTGGTTTGGGGGACTTATGGGTTATGATTCTTTCTTCCTAATAAAGTCCGTCCCCTTGAGAATGTGATACAGAGAAATCTGCAGAAATATGAAAGATTTCGAGCTAAACAATGAAGCTCAAGCAAGAATATTAAGGTATAAATATGTGTGTATATATATATATATATATAGAGAGAGAGAGAGAGAGAGGAGATTGATTTAGTGGAACGTAAAAGTCAGGTGGCGAGTGAGTTTTTCAGGAGCTTGAAAGCCAATACGTCAGTAACCTCCCCGTATATTTCTATTTCCTCCCCTTAACACTATCACAAAAAAGAAAGAAAAGAAAACAACTTTGGCTTTTTTTTTTAACCCAGAAGAAGATAACAACCACCACCAAAAACAGCGAGCTTTAAATCACAAAAGAGCAAGAATCCAAAACATCTACACTTACTTCCTTCTCACACACAAGGACAAACACACACATCCCACCTCTCAGAACCAGCTGTTTTCTAATCTCACCAAACCTACAGCCAAAGCAACAATCCAGCTCCATATCATCAAATCTCTTTAAAACAAGCTTAGACAACAAAACAAGAGAAACCCAAATCAGCTAAAAGCAAGGGCCCTCTCTAAAAAGAGAGCCACTGGAGGTAGTTGCATAATAAGAGAGAATAAGCTTCCTGGGGCTTGCAAGGAAGAAGAGAAATGAGGACAGAGAAAAGAACCCTAACCAGTAACCATGACTCTCACAGGCCCTCTCGGTCTAGGCCAACAATGAAGAGATCTTTTTATCAAAAAAAAAACAAAACAAGGGAGAGAAATTTGAGGAGAGAGAATGAAGTATGTCAGCCAGTGATCTAAGTCTGTGCTTAGAACAGTGTGTGAGAGAGAGAGAGAAAAGTGCGCTTGAGAGAGATGAAAGCAGTTTCAATTGGCACACAGTCCGACAAAACAAAGAGGAGTGTCTAAATGGTAGGTTTAAATAATTAAAAACAAATAGGAAATCTCCGCATTTACGTTCTTGTCCTTCGTTCTACCTTGAAATGACATCTTTGACACAAAGGCAAAGGCGTAGCGTAGGCTTCAAAGTCGTCCTAGCTCTTGAAAGCAGTAATCTCTTCCCATTCTCTGCATCTATATTATTATACTCTAATCTTTCTGTTAATTAATCATAATTAGTTTAATATAAATTATTATTTATTTAATATAAAATCATTAATTATTAATTAACATATAAGAATATACAAGTAAAAAGTACGGGTTGTTGTATCAAGTATAATATCATCTAATTCATGTTTATAATTGGTACAACCATGCTATAACACACAAGAATCTCCGTTCGGATTCGGTCGGGAAAAGCTTACTATAAATTTCGCTTAAACGTAAAATTTGAGAAGGTCTAATAATATGTAATTTTTCTTTTTTCTTTTAATTATTAGTATAGAAAGTTATATTAGTAAATAATTAGGATGAGTAAGGAGATTTAATATATTAAAGCATGCCTACATTTAATTATTATTAAAAAAACATCTTTTTTCTAAATCAAGATATTTATGATCAATAAGATAGTACTTGGAGTTCGAAGGTTAAATGGGAAGTTGATTTAGAACGCCGCCGACCTCTAGTCATCTATTCTTCTTCGGTCTTCCCCAATTACACGGTCCGTGTATGACGTATCTGCTCCCCAACCCTTGGGCGTGTTCACAACTACCTGCGAGGCAGCCAAGCGCTGTTACTTATCTTCTTTTATTTGCGATAATGATAATTATTTTTCTATTCATTTTTTAATTTTTAAATATATTGTTTACTTTCTTAAATTTTTTATTTCACTCGTATTTTATGACAACAAATTAATAAAGAAATAATGCCGCGTAAATTAATTAAGTGTTATGTGGCATAATATGTATCATAATGATGTCATGTAACGCACGATTTCATGTGGTATTCACGGTAGATCTTCATATGCATGTAACTTCATGCGGTTTTATTACGTGACATAAATATAATAAATGACATGTCATGTAATATGTAATTATTATTTTTAGTAAAAATGTTAATATCACGAAAAGTCCTATTATCCAATAAATAAATAAATATCTCACATGGAAGGGGGGGAAAAGAGGATGGGATGAGACGCGAAAAGCCCGAAAAGGGGGCTTACCTTAGTGGTAAGGTCAAACAAAGTATTTCTAGAAGTCTGGATTTGACCAGAGCCAAGCGTGCTCGTGAACAAGAACAGGAAGAAGAAAATGAAGGCACTTGAGGAGCTTGTCGCTGTGTTAGTCAATTGGATCCAAAATGGGAGCTGTCATTTGTGTGAACGTGCCTTTTTCTTCTTGCACCGTACAAACAGATATTGCTAAAATGTGATTTTCATTGAATGAGTTTCAAGCGGCATGAACTTGAATTGTAGGTTAAGTTCATTGAATGAACTTCAAGCGCTTTCCTTGTACGACCTTGAATTGTAGATATATATTTACATATCACCTAAAAACCAAACAAAAGTGTTCTAACATCAACCTATAACAAAAATAGGCCTATAGACCATAAGTATGCACCAAAATATAAAATGACTATAACATTTTTAGAATGATCGAAAAAAAATCTTAAATGGATATAAATTTAAAAAGAATTAATTTTTATTAAATCTTAAATAGATATAAATTTAGAAATAATTAATTCTTACCCACGTTGTGTTTAATATAACACATTTATTATTTTTAATAATACATATGACGAAGAAGAAAAACAAACATCTTCCTCTATAGAGTGCAAATAAAGAAGGGTTAAAAGACTTCAAGATTTCGACATAATCACGACGGAAGAGAGGCCTTCCTTTGCAATAAGGGAGAAAGCAAGGTCCCTCACCCTCCATATACGAGCTACAATATTTTCACTCATTCATCCCTCAACCATTAAGTGATGATTGATTATCATTGTTCACAATAAAATTAGGGTTCATTAGGTTGAAGGTTAGTAAGTCGAGGGTCAGTAGATTAGGAATTTTATTTAATAATGATATAATTAAGTTATTTAGGTTTATTATAATTTATTATAATTAAATTAGGTTAATCAGATTATATTAAGAACTTGAAATTTAAAATTAATATAATATATTAAGTGGACTTCACAATATCACGCATATACCATATGGCACTATGAGACCTATACACTACTAAAATAATAACTTTTTAGTCTATCTTGATTTATATTTGAGAGTTAGCAGGTTGGTTTCTTATTTTATGATATGATTAAAAATAGTTTATCTCTTCTATGTATTTGCTTAATTAAATAATTGTATGATAAAGTTTATGAGATAAATGTAATTCGTAAGTGAATTATAATGACATTATAATAATCAGCTATAATTTTTGTCGCTAAATAGTTTTAGTTATTATTCTATTAGGACTAAATATTTATAGAGCGAAAAGATTACCATATGTTATGTTTCTTTTTTATAAAGAAAATAGTTAATCTCATAGATGAAAATGTTTTTATATATAAACAAATATGTGAGAGTTTATTATAAAATGAGATCATTAAAAAAGCAATTTCATATGAAAAATTATTTGTGTGTCTATAAAAATGCTTATTTTAATGACTGTATAAATAATCCTTTGACTTAAGATTTCAAAATATAATATATAGGATTGTTATATTTTGATACTATTTATGATATATCTGATAGTACAGCTGGTAATCATTAGGTATGACATGAATTGTATGGAGGTATTTGAGTGGTTAATATATAATTATCTACCCTAAAGTAATCAAGAAGAATGTTACAATTATTCTCTATTAATATTGATTTGAGAAATTATTAGCCAATGTATTTTTAACCTTCACATTTGTACAAAAATATAGGTAAGATTCTAAGAAAATATTGTAAATATGTCTCTCTAAAAGTCGAATACTAAGAAATTCAATGGATTAATGATTCATTTTATGAAAGTTCAAGATAAGGATAGTTTTTGTTCAGTAAGGATACCCAACAACGATAGAAGGAGAAGAAAAAATTTCAGAGAATTTGAGAGCATTAGAGAAGGAAGAGATGTTATTAAAAGTGCACAACGCAATAATATTGAGTTTAGAAGATGAGGTTATGAGAGAAATAGTTGATGAAGCAATCGTTGTTTCCTTATAAAAACAACTTAAAAGTAATTATTGAAAGAGATCACTTACAACTTATTTATAAAAATATGTAAGGATAGTAGAAAGTATATAAATAATTGAAAACATGAGCAAATCACAATCCAAGTTGAAGTCTAAAGTTATTCGATGCATTAACTGTAAAGAGAAAGAGCACTCTAGAAAGGATTGTCCATAATAGAAGAAGGAAAACATGAGGAAGGAAATATATAGAGCAACGATTATTGCTATAGTCTATGAGAGTTTCGACGAAGAGGACGGAAGAGGCAATGATATTTTGTCAGCTAACAATTATGATTTTGCAAATTGGTAGGTGACAAACATTGAAACATCTTATAACCTTCAATAAGAGCTGAATATATTCTTTTAAATAATGAAATGGAATTGTTAGATTGGGTGATGACAGGGACGGAGCCATGTTATACGGGAGGGGGGCCCTTTCAAATATATATTTTTTTAAAATTACTTATATAATTAAAATTTTTAAAATTACAAATATAAGTGGCCCCCCTTAAAAAAATCCATATCTTCTCTTCTCTTCAACATTGCACGCACAACCCTCCTTCGTCAGATTGAAAATGCCTCCACCCTCCAAACTCCATCTGGGCCATCTCGTGGTCCACCCACCCAAGTGTATCTCATGGTAAAATTTCTGATAACTTCACCTTGAGTAAATTTAAATAGATGAATCTTAGAGACATGATTATCCAGCTCAAAAGAAGCCTAAATCAGAATTGATTGATTCCTATTTTTTTTGTGATTACTGATTGGGTTATTGCCTTATTGGTATGTAGGAATTAGGATATTGATTGATGATTAAGACT
>JANVCL010000008.1:4896347-4912617 GCA_026546855.1 Erythroxylum incrassatum | reverse complement strand
AATATTTTTGTGAAAAGGTTAATATACCTGTGCTAGATTTGAATGCTCTTTATGTTGCTAGAAGAGGAAGGGCTCGTCATCAACAAGATGAAATTTTATTAGAACATCATTATAAAGTTGACATTTTCAATGCAGTGATTGACTCTCAATTGCAGGAATTGAACAATAAGTTCAATGACCACACGGTAGAGCTCCTTATTCTCAGTTCAGCTTTAGACCCAAAGGAGATCCGTAGGTCATTCAGGGTTGATGATATTTGCAAGTTAGTACAAAAATTCTACCCACAGGATTTTGCAGAGTATGACATGCTACAGTTGAGGATACAATTTGAGCACTTTAATCATGCAACACAAGTTCCAGAATTTGAAAACTTGGTAACCATTTCTGATTTGTGCCAATGGTTGGTGAAAACTAGAAAATCAGAAATTTTCCCCCTTGTTTATAGAGTGGTTACTTTGGTTCTCACTCTCCCAGTTTCTACTGCTACAACGGAGCGATCATTTTCAGCTATGAAAATTGTGAAGACGAGACTTCGTAATAAGATGGAAGATGAATATCTCTCTGATTGTTTATTAGTGTTTATTGAAAGAGAAATTGTTGAAACAGTTAGTACAGATTTATTGATAGATGATTTTCGTGATCTAAAAGAACGGCGTGTTGCATTTTGATTATTTATTAATAATATTATATAATTGTATTATTTTTTTTCATTTAGATGTTGGCCCCCGGCTCCCCCTTAGAGTTGAGTCTGACTTCGTCCCTGGGTGATGATGGAGAGTAAATTGCCAAAGATAGTAATTTAGTTGAGATTTAGATACATGATAGAATTGTTAGAATACTGAATACTCAATATGTTCCTGATCTTTGAAAGAATTTGATTTTTAAGGGTGCTCTTGGTAATCAAGGGTATAAGTTTTTTTATGGTGATGGATAACTTAATATGGTAATGGGTGCATTAATTGCGAAGAAAACAAAATTACAACATGACATTTTATATTAATAGGAAAGATACTAATGGGATTGATGGTTGTTTTTCAATCTTCAAAGTTTTAATGCTAACAATGCAAAGTTGTGATATTGCAGATTGGGTCATATAAGTGAGCATGGATTTGAGATATTAAACAAGGGCTCTTAAATGAAGATGTTAAAAATATAAAGCTATTAGTCTTGTGTTTTTGACAAGCAAAGTAACGTCAAATTTAGTTATGATAAGCACATTTCTATTAGTATCATTAATTATATTAAATAAGATCTATAGGTCCAACTTCGGTTAAGTTCCATTAAGGATATAGTTATTTTATCACATCCATTGATGATTACTCAATAAATGTACAAGTTTATTTTTTAAAATCAAAAGATGAAGTGTTTAGAAAGTTCAAATAGTGGAAGATAATGGTTGGAAAAACATGATTAAAGATAGATCAAGAGGCTCGAAACAAAGAATAAATTGGAATTCTATAATAAGCCATTTGATGAGTTTTACCAAAAAGAAGGTATAGCGAGGCACTGTATCATATGTTATATACCACAATAAATTGATATTATAAAATAGATGAATTAAACATTTACATTATGTGCTTAACACGTGTAATTAAATGTTGAATTTATGAAGCAATTTTGGGTTGAGGAAGTTAATCTTGTTGCTTATTTCGTGAATAAATCTCTATTGACTGAAGTAAAATTTAAGATTCCTGATGATTCTCCCTTTAATATAAATAAGGCATAACTATAACATATAACAATGTGGAGAATAGTAAGACAATTAGAAAACCTATCATATATCTAGCATATATATTATTAGTGTGGTAAGTATGTTAAAGAGTAATCATAGAAAAGCTAGTTGGGAAGCTCTTCAGTGGATTATGTGGTACTTGAAATATTTAAGTAATGTTTGCTTGGTTTCTAGTTTGGCAGCTAGAACAATGTCAAGAGAGAAAAAAGTATCAACACTTTATAGCTAAAGATAGTGTGTTTGGCTAGCACTTTACCTCTTACCGGTTGATCCGATACGAGTAGGGATTAGTTTGAGTATGGATAGCTTAAAATGCCTTCTCAAAATTGAGACCCTCCTAGAACACCCTATGGTTAAACCACCGAAAAAAAAGATACGGTGAGATGGAATATCAAGTAATTAAGGAGATATAATTAGAAAAACTTAGTCACATTTGCTTTTTAGTACCAGTAAATAGGGAGGCAACCATCTTCCAAAGAATTAAGAAAATTAAAGAGAAAGATAGATGTACAAATGTTATAACAAAGGATATCAGATTTCACAAAATCAATTTTTTTATTACATTTGATCAGATCTTATTAAAAATGGTTCTCATTTTGAGGATTTCATGTCGATGTGAATAATAAATTACATTTAATGCCGGGGAATATTTCTTAGATAAAGGTCAGAGAATTCAAGTCAAAGTAGAGAATACTAATATGCATCTTGAATTTTGGTAGAAATAGAATTTATCTAACCTTACTTATACTTTTTTATATGTAACCTTAGTTTATAAATACCTTACTATAGGTTACGTAACTTAGTTAATCTTGTCATACTTTTCTTTGTATCATTTTTCTTACAATATAAAAGAAATATATGCTCTTGCCTCTTAACATAAGTCACCTATTAGTTAAAGTATGTAAATTCTTATGTTTTTGTTTCCTTATTTTCTTTCTATATTACTAATTATATTAACATAAAAATAGGTATCATAGCAATTTGTATCACAACAATCAATTTCACAAAAAGTGCACGATGTTGGAAAGCCACCTCATGACTAGCCTCCTTTGGTTGCTTTAAGTTACTTAAAAATTAGGTTCGCAAACGAATTGTAAAAGAAATCAAAATTTACAATAAAGTATAATGTATAATTAATATTATATTAATTAATTAATTATGTAATTAAACTTATCTTGACATTTGAAAATTTACAAAAATCATTTATTTATTTTTTCCTTCTACATCAAGAGCGTATGCATATGCTTCCTTGAATAAATTTATACTAAAGCATGACACAAGGTTTTCAGGAATATGTCTACCAGCGACCACGAAGCTTTCCATTTCCAAGTTAATAATCACTTACTACTGAAAAGTGCGTAATCGAGGAAGGAGAGTTGCAGGGCGGAACATAATAGGCCGAAAGATGAGAATATTCTTTTCTTCCCCCGGTGCGGTGATAGTAGAAAATATATATACGTAATGTAGAAGTATTCAATGAGTGGCAATCTCGAGGTTCTTGCAATGGAAGGAGGAGAATTGTTGGAAGTGAAAAGGGAGAAGAAAGTAAGGGAGCAGAGACCGAGAGGGACCGTCTATATTGAAGGAAGAGAGGATGGTTTCTTAATTCCGGACCAACAATTATAAAAAGGCCAAATATATATCAGACTGAAAGTTACATTTGTTCATTTTGTACCCCCTCCCTTTCTGGTCGGCTATTTTTATTTTACTTTTTGATATATATATATCAAATAATAAATTGATTTTATGAGTTGGTAATATTTACAAATTAATTATTTTGGAGAAAAGAATGAATCAACTTGACTTGATAAGGGTTTCTATTTCTTAGAAAGAAGCAGAGCCTTATCTTGTGAATAAATAAAGGCAGGCAGCACAGAGTGGCTGCATTGCATTGCAAGCAATACAAAAGACAAAGCTGCTTTGTTTATAATAAATATTCGTTATTATTGCACTGCACCAGGTTCAAATTCATCTTTTTGATACAATCATTGTTAGTATTTTAAGTTTCTAATCAAATGTTTGTTTGGAGAGCTCTGGAATTTGCTGGATAGGTCTATGACTGACTATCTGTCTGTCTACAGGAACAAAGGGGAGTGTCAATAGTAGCCTTTTTTTGAGTCAACATAAATTACATTAAAAAGTTACGTTAAATCAAAAATATCCAAACACATATTTCACCAGTAAATGTTCTTTTACTTTATTTTAAAAATGAATTAACGTAAAATTAATTTAATTTTTATGAAGCAAATAAAATAGTGGAAACCCAATTATCAGATGGACATGCAGATATCAATTTACACATTCCAAGGATGTTGGATCAAACGAATGATTTTTCATTTTATTATTATTTAAAATTTCTTCATGTTTCTAGTTATTGTTACCGATAACTATTACCTTTTTTCATGAAGGATTCTAATTATGAGAAAATACTTTTAAGCTATCTATATCAAAATTAATTCCTGTTTAAGATAGATAGGTTTTTTACGGGAGATAAAACTTTAACCTTAAATTTTAAATAATTGTATACATAAGAACAGTTTGAAGTCCGCAATTTCACTTAAGTCAGGAAAGTTCCTTACAACTCACGTCGCCTTTTAATACAATAAAACTTGATTGGACTTGGGACATATAACAAACTTTTTTTCATTTTTTTAAATTTCAGTGGACATGTTCAATTTTTTCAGATTTTTAATTAATTGTCTATTTTTAATAATTAGGTTATGTTATTACATATTTAAAGGGTATTTATTTATCTTGTTATTAAAAATTAAATTTATTTTAGTCACAGTATCATGTTAATATATTGATTTATAATTAAATTGTTATTCAGATATGACAATAGAAACACGGATTGATCCAAACTCGATGTTCAAAAGAAGAGATTCTTTTTTTCTTTTCCAATCTCCCCACCAAAGACTTTGGTAACAACTTTGATTGATAACAAGCATGCCAGTGAGTTAACGACATGCGGAAAACGCATAGCAGAAAACAAAAAGTAAAACCAATTTGACTCTCATCCTTCAAAAGCTAAGCCACCCTCATCCTCATGCTCCCTCCACATATTGGTATTGTCGGTATTATTGCGTGCTGCCAAGTTCAGACACAGCCCTCCCTCTCCCTCTCTCTTCGGCATGATTCATGAAAAGAAGAAGATAGTGAGTATATTCTTGATGTGTACGCGCATGATGCGGTGTGTCTTATCTTTGGTGATACAGCGCTAGCTTTGTACTTATTTGACGTTTTAGGTACAGTGACGCATTATTGATCTTTCCACTAATTGTCGCCCTCGCACCCCACACTTCAAAGTTACACTTCTTTAGTGCTAAGTTTCCTTCGTATCAATTCTTTTCCAAGTCAATCCCACTCAGGTCTCAGTCTCTATTCGTTTGATTGAAGATGACAAATTACATTACATGGGCGATATTTTATATAATCTAAATCGTGAAAATGGGGTTTTGGATTGGACAGCTGTGGTAAGTTAATTTGAAGAGGGGGAAAACCATCTTCGTCAAGTCTAAAACTTCAACAACCCACTTGGTATGAAAGATTTGAGATGTCTTCATATATGTAACGTGTTTGTATATATATAGTACAATCAAATGTATATGATGAGCTATGACAAAGTCAAATGGGTATATTTTTCTTTTCTTTAACTTCAGGTGATGGGGTTAACATTCTTCCACTTTGTCCCTCTCTTCCCTTTACTATTTTTTGATTTGATTTGATTTGCTTTTATTTTATTTATATTTAATAATTGAATTTTTGTTGGGTGGGAGGTTCCCATCTCCTTTTACTTTGAGCCATTGCTTTTGTCATAGGGAAGGAATAATGGGGAGTGCTTCCTTAACCCCTCATTGGGGCCCATTTAGGGTCCAATCATGTGGGCCCTTCTTGTCCGGGCCGATAAAATTGTTCCGTAATCAATAAATTGCTGACGTGGCGTTGCTTTGAAAGAGGTAGGTGTCGTTGAAGTGGAGTGGAGGCTTGGGCCCACCCCATATCAGCCAATTTGTGGTACTGTGACCGTGACTTCTCTCTCTCACGACCTTTGCTTGTATGGCACACTTATTATTGTATAGTGCTAAGTAGCCTTTTTCACATCATTTCACGTCTTCCACGCTCTGTTCCTTTCACCCAATAAAAAAGCTTTTAACCCCCATCATATTATAAGAAAACAAAAAGAAAAGATATGCACCACTACACTACACTACAACACATCTGGGATCTGGTGGTTAACTTAAGGGTGTTGCTGAAGCAAAACTAGTCAATTCTCTTCTTTTTTCGACATGATGAAGATAAGGGTCAGTTCATGGTTCTATTCGTCTATACCATAGAATTGATATCTTTTCACTTCAAAATCTGAGTTAATAACAACCTGATGTTAATGTAAACCCTTCTTTGATCTAAAGGACCGCACATGATGGCTTCAAACTCCAAGGCTTAGTAACAAACTAGTTGTGGAGTATTTACTCACATCAACTGCCTTTTACTAGTGTTTTAACATGATCTTTTTTGTTGGGTTTGTTTGACTAGTTGTGGGTCTCTCACTCCGTGTTTTTTCTTGTGATTAGAGACCCTTTTTTGGGTGTGAATATATTGAAATGACACTGCTTTTCTGCTACTTTGTGCAAGTAATTTGAACTGTATGTTAGTAAAAAATATAGGGTTTTCGATAACATTATTACTATTATTCTTTTCTAGTTACAGCTGAAACTCTCATAACTTTGTTATCTTCTGTAACTTGTCATTTGTTATCCTGAAGCTTAAAAGAAGCCATGTAGTATAGCACCATTTGGTAGGAAACCTATTATTATCACATTCATATCATAATTATCAGCAAAGGACCTGGCCAAAACTAGCATTAAAATGATTTGGTCAGACTGCTAAGATCGAAAATCTATTATTTGATCCACTTTGAACACATGACAATGGAATAAATGCATTCAAAATTTACCCACTATTCGATTTCTTTCAATAAGCAGTCTCTCTTGTTCATTTAATACATAATATCTGTAAATTGCTTGAGATTATTGTGCTCCTTCTGCACAAACAGTAGTACAGGGGACAAAGTGAAAGCCAACCGTTAATCTGGTACTTGATACTGATATTTGAGAGAAATAAGAAACATGGGTACTTCTTACACAATGTGCAGATTCATGCAACCTTCGTACCCACGCAACATTAAATTCGGTCCTTTAACATCTGCTAGCTGTCAGGACAAGGAACGAGGAAAATGAAAGAGATGACAGTAAACATGTTAAGCATCCTCAACACTCTCAGTTCTCATCTTTTGGTGCCTCTAATTGTAGAAAGGAGAGGAGCTGTTTCATCATTGGGTTCGTAAGCTTATGGTCAGTTCAAATTTGCACGCGTATAGGCCATTTAAAGCGTATATAAATGGAGAAGATTTGAATAGAAATATGAGAGAGAAAGGGCGCAATGAAAGAGTGAGAGAGAGGAGTAGAGGTTGACGAAGAAGTTGAAGGAAAAGACAGCATATTTTGAAGCTCGAGATAGTAATTATGTCCCATTGGCATATGAAACCCACCAACCCAACAATCCATGCAAACCAAACAGTACAAATTGCGTCTCAGATTGTTTTCATATTAGAGATCTCAGTATTAATTAATGCACTTGACCTTTTCGCGACTCATGAACGACCTAAAGATGTAAATCTAGAGTCAGTCCCCTTAGGTTTGGATCGACGGGCGGTAGGAGAAGTGCCTATGGTAGGTTGAGGGTTCATGATTCACATGTCGTGACTCGTAACATTTGAAATTCGGTCCGAAAATAAACTTCTCTTATGTCAAGGTAGTAACGTTGGCATGAGATCTTTTGTACCATCGACCGGCGTCATCCTGTGTCGTCCTTCTTTAGCCATAAATTTTACTCCACCTCATTTACCTATTGCAAAGTTTGTGGCTGAAGGAAAATGCCACAGGTTGGTACACGATTAATGCCACAGACGATCTTCTGCTACTAACGTTTGGGACAAGTACGACACTAATATTGAACAAAAATTCAAACTCTAAATACGACCCTTAATGAATAAATGCAAAGTATTATAATTTTCTATAACAAGAAATTAACCGTCGCAATTTGTAAATTAATTATTAGAATCTTTTAATGGACTATGATTTACACTTTATAATATTTAAATATCTTATAAATTTATGAAAATTCAATCACAACTTGTGAAGGTCAATTGAAAAATACTATAATTGACTAAGCTTATTTCTTCAACGTAGAGGAGGAATTGGAAAATTGGGCTAACATCTGCTTAGTTGGTAAAGAATAGAATGATGGTAGTAAGGAAATGCAGTAGAAGAATACAATGGAGCAGCCTAATGAGCAACCTCCTTATGTTATTGAGGATTTGGCTAATCTGGAACTAAAGTAAACTTTTTCTGTTTCTCAAGAATTGCAAAAAACTGAGTTAGAGAACCATACAGTTGAATGTGCAAGGGTTGATTTTATTGGTGTAGTTTCTAATACAACCCATACAGAGGATGAAAATACTAGTGATTTTGTTATAGATGTACTTAATGATTCAATGGAAGTTGTTAATGATGGTGTAGTCAGCCTACAAGTTCCAACTGATAAAATGGCCCAGGGAAATTATCAAATAGATTGTGCTCAAATAAAAACTCCTTCACAATTTGTTAAGATAATCGAAATTGTTACGGCTAAAGTATCTCCGACTCAACTTGCAAATGTAGAATAGACAATTTTTGACATATCCAGTGTAGACAATGTTGAGAGTTTGGACAGTGAAGTGAATGACTTCACCTCCCAATATTTGAAACATTGTGAGATAGATTGGACCAACATACTAACGCTATTAGCTGCAACCCAAGTCCTGAACATCTTAGGAGATTTTTGTGTGCAGTTTAAAACTACAAAGAATGGAAAGTAAAATCTCAAATACCAGGGACTTTCTTCAAATAAGGCAGTTTTAGTGTGGAACACTTATAGTTATTTATCTTAGAGACAGTTAATTTACCTAATTTAGGATTTTTTTTAGGGTTATATTGTAATATGACGGTGGATTTGATGCTTTGAAATAATTGTAATGTTGATTCGGTTTTAACTATAATTAAAATTCTTAAAAAAAAAAAGAATAAGATAATTGAATTGGGACAACACAGTGCTGCGATTTGACTGGTGGATCTTGTCGCCTACGAGAGCCCAAAAAATTGACCGAAGACGCTTAGGATCACATCCATTTCTGTTCTCTGTTTCGACATTTCATTTGTTTTGGTAGCTTTCAGACAAATTCTACCCAGGGAAAGAGTCTTTTCATAACCGGAGTCCTGAAATTAGGAAGTAACGTAATAACATAAAACCAAAAAAAACATAAGATAAATGTAATGACCAAACAATTAGCATTTGGATAAATTGAAAGACACGAATCAGACATTGACATCTACAGAACATGAATCAGCAAGTGACTATTTAATGATCAATAGTTCATATACCCCACTAAATTTATGGCTGTCTTGAATATATGATAATCGCCAGCCTACCTGATAAAGCGTCGCCAACCTCCAATCCAACCCAACCAGCTTCCCCCTTTCCTTTTTTACATGTTGCCATCATTAGATGAGCTTTCACCCATTAGCAACGTAATCATGAACTAAGCATTACTTCACATCCTAAATACACTTCACACTTTAACTGCTTCTTGTTATGATCAATGTCACAGCTACATACACCTAACCAACCATTAATGAGAAGATAGGATCATAGCACAGTCCTGTTTCCTTGTCCTGAGAGGCATTCCCTAGCAGTATGTTTTTGTTCATACGCGAGTGACAGCAACCCTCTGTTGGGTGAATTTTAGGCTCTTTTTTTGGGCCGAAAGAAACTTGTCCTTATCTTTTTCCAATTTCAGCGCTGCATCTACCTAATATTATCAATAGCATGTGCCATTTATGATTGAAGAAGTTGAGCCTCAGCAGAATGATTTGGTTTTTTATTAGTTACTCTCGTCTCCAAAACGTAACTGCGATTGAGACCCAACTTGAAATCTGGCGGATCGATTCCTGCAAAAGAGAAATCAAGAACTTGGAAACTTTTGAAATCTTTCATGCAGAGCTCAAGTTGTCAAGGTCCATCATGACAAGCTTGCTGTTTCAACGCTTACATGTCATGCAACGTTAATCATCATATCAGGAGACATTTCAGTTTCATAATTATCCCAACTCCAACCCACATAGTAATAATCAGCTATCTTCCCCAAATTGAGAGTCACATAAGAATCCACGAAACTTGCCATATCCCACCAAGCACAACTCAACGTGTATATTAAGAGTTGAAGTCATTAAAAGCTCACACATTTTGCATAGCATAAGAAAACAATCATGCTCAACTAGATATTAACTGTAAGGACAACGCTGAATTATAAAGATATGGCTCAGTAATAGTAATTAACCTGCATTCAGTGTAGCTTCTAGTGACATAATAGGAAGAAAAAAAAGTAAAAACAAAAAGAAGATGAAGCGGAGACACTCATATATTGAGGTAAGGGAAGATAGTAAAGAAAACAAAAGACTAAAAGATTCTCTCTTATAGACCCAAAATGTTCCCCTAGTCTGATCAGATCCTGAGTTGCTCCAAGCTTTGAACTGTCCTGGTTTCTTCCATCTGCCCTATCGTTGTGGCCCTACTTTCTTCCACTTGAACTTGTAGTTTGATTGGGAAGGGAAAAACAACAGGAGTTGGAGGGTCTTCTTTTGATCTATGAAGAGGGTCCTCTTGATCAATGGAAGGACCGTTTTGAACAGCTGGAGTATTTTTCTGAACAGTTGGAGGATCTTCTTTTCTAACTGGTTGTGGAGCTGCACACACAGGCACAGTCTGCCTAACAGTGACTGGTGGAGCAATTCGAACTGGAGCTGCCTGAATAACTTTAGAAGAAAGATTAGATGGTGATGGAAGTGGAGGTGCAGAGAAAACAGGAACTGCTGTCCTTATGGTAACTGGTGGAGCAATGCCCTGGCAAGTTGTCCCAAAATGTCTGATAGGAACATAACGAGCGGCCCCTGCCACGGGAAACTTTAGAGAGTGAGTATTCCGAATCTCTAGTCCAGGTAGTTGTTGAGGTGTGAAATGTCTCTCAATTGCTGCTGGCGTTAATGGAGATCTAGATGATAAAGTTCTGTCAGTTACTGTTGATGATGCCAATCTGTTTCGATGAGCCGTTTTGGGGCATATTAAGGGGAGGATTTTCGACGAAGTAGCATGTGAAGGTTGTGGACTTGTTGGTCTTGGGCTTTGAACTGAGAATTTCCTTGAGAATGGTATAGGGGCATTGGGAGAATTGACCATTGCCATTTTTTCCTTCAAACGATAATTCAAAAGCGCCCGGGATATTGTAATCTGCTCGTGCTCAT
This sequence comes from Erythroxylum incrassatum, assembly GCA_026546855.1. Taxonomy (NCBI): domain Eukaryota; kingdom Viridiplantae; phylum Streptophyta; class Magnoliopsida; order Malpighiales; family Erythroxylaceae; genus Erythroxylum; species Erythroxylum incrassatum. The sequence continues at coordinate 4,901,490 of JANVCL010000008.1, read as the reverse complement.
CATTATTCTCTGGTTCAGAAGAAGAGCTCACATCTTCCTTTGCCACTGAACACAAAGATAAAACGTTAATTATAGTTTCTATTGATGGATAGATTCAGATGCATCCATGAAACTACAAGTTCATCATAAACAACCGAAATTGTTTGAAAAGCTTGAGTATCTAGAGATGTATAAATATGCTTAAACTTGCTCGAGTAAATATAAATGTGTGGAAGGACATTAAAACATGAAATAATTTCAGAATAGTCAATAATGCTTAGCATACGTATGAAACATCAGCATAGTCTTGGTGAAATCAAAAGATACAAAGCAAAGACTGAATCTAAAAATAACTGCGACTGAATAACAGGTCACAGATCAAAAAGAAAATGGGCAGTTTAGTGTGTGACAAACTAAACTGATGCTCCAACAAAGCTGGCATGACCAAGGGCACATGGAACTTGGTTTATCAGGTAGCACATTCAACTTTAGGTGCAGTGAGTCCGATAATAGTTAAAGCATTCAACTTTTCTTATTTTCTCAAGAACGAAAGAAATGATTTGTAAATCACCGTCCTCATCATTAGAACCATAACTAATTAAAATCTCTAAACCATACATGCGCTATGTATGCATAGACTCACATTGTTTAAGAGATGACCAAGCTGCCATTGCTGCATTTTTCTCAGCCTGTTTCTTATTCTTGGCAGGTTCACCAGTGAAAGTAATTCCAGCCAATTCCACAGTCCCAGTAAAAACAGGTTGGTGTCCCAGGCCTGACCTGAAAGTTGTGTATTGTGGCAATGGAGCAGCAACTCTTTGTGCAATTTCCTGGAGAAGATTCTTATACACACCTGTCTCATCCTGTAAATAGAAACACGTCAGTAAAGAACCCAAAAATATGCCAACATCCAGAAACATGCGATCTCCAGAGTCATGCTCTTCTTTTCCAGTATCCTCACACTTTCATTTCAAATACCAAACTAGCAAAATGGAAATGTTACTAGATGGGGAAAACACCTAACGTTGTCATAAGCAGTTAAGCGCATGTAGAAGCATAAATTGCATGCAGTTTAAGGGCATGCTTGCCAAATTTATGCGAAACATCAAGCTGCATTGAAATATGTAACATCAGTAATCACAGGTCAGAGACAATGGTGAAGATATCTACAATATTCAGACTTCTTCACTTCTCTTCCATTTTCAGAGTAAACAATTAGATCAGAAGTTCACAAACTGATAAGAAACAGTAAAATCATCCATCCAGACTTCAGAGAACCCCGCATACAGCTGTTCAAACGGCAGACAAAAAAATCACAAAAACAGTAAAAACACTAGATGGTGTCTTATCACTTGAGTGGACAATTCACATTAACTTCCCATTTCCAACTGTCCCCCACTACCTTAACGAATTGAATATCAAGAAAAATCGTTACTATCATTTTCTAAGGGCATTTCCGCCATTTAATTATATTACCAACGACCACCCTTCACCAGGTAAGCCTCCTCGGCCGCGATCGCCACACCCGAAACCAGACCGTCGATAACCAAACCGTTTAAGCTAGGCAGCACATGTTAGGTCAAGTAGAAAACCCAGACAAAGCAAGCCAAGAACTAAACACAGGTTGGTAACGGCAAACATAAGGGCATTTTCGTCAAATTCAAAACAATAATCCACCGCTCCTCTCCCTTTACCGGTGAAGTCCCCTAACAGCGGCGGATAAAGCGATCACCCAACCAGATACAACTTAATCAAAACTAAAAGAAGCAAACTTTAAAAGGGAGCGAGGCAGATAACACCAGACGCAAGTTACCACTAAAAGGATGAAACGTGTCACAGTCTTCAATGAAACAATAACAAGCTAGAAGGAACAAGAGAAGAGAGTGAGAGCAACCAGAATGCGAGCGGCTAGGGAATGAGAAGGGCCGCGGTTGGAGAGGGAGTTGAGGGCGACTTCTGCAGCGGAGTGCTCGGCCTGACGGAGAGTGGAGCAGTAGTGAGGGGACTCGAAGATCTCGCCGTTAAAGTTAACGGAAGCCTTGAATCTGGGCGCGTGATCAGGACCTTCCCTTATGCACGTATAGGAGGGAAGGTTGAAGCAGCTCCTCTGCGCCAGCTCTTGTAGCTGGTTCTTGTACATTTCTAGATAGATACTGACTTATTACTCTCTCTTGCTCTACAATTCCCAGTTACTTTTCACTTCCTCTTACGTCTCGAACTCCGCCAGTGGAATGACGGGTCGGATCGGTGAGCAATCGGGTTTTTTAGATCATTAGAGGTGGTTTGGGATATGGTGTAGAGAGAGAAAGAGTGACGAGGTACGTTCAAGTTCAGTTGAGGGCAAAGGAAGGGAGGGAAGAGAGAGGAGTGGGAAATGAAGGAGGGAGAGGTGATTTGGTAATTTACTAACTCTGGATATTTTTTATTTATTTTATATCTCCCTTTTTGGTAGTGTTTTTATTAATGCTTTTGTCTCTATGAGTCAACAGAACGTTGGGCTGCATGGATACCATCCTCTCTCTCTCTCTCTCTACATTTTCCAATTTTTCCTCTTTTTATTGTTTTTATATTATCTATATGCTGTAAAAATTACTACAGCAACGACTTGTTAAATAATCCAATTAAAATCTTTTAATTAAATTGCCAAATTCAATTCAAGTAATTATTTTCTCTATTATTTTATTAATGTAATTAAGTGAAGTAAATAAAATTTGAAAAACTCATGTAATAACTTCTTTAAATGTTAATTTTTTTGTTTAATAAAAACAATCATTTAAAATTAGTTTTTATTTAAAAATAATGCTCAATTAAAATTTTTAAAAAATAAATATTAAAATAGAAAATAGCATATGTTAATTTGCTATACTTAATTAAATGTTTTGATGTTTAAAATATTTTAATATCTTTTACAATTTTTAAAAATTTTCATCTTAGAATTATATTTCAAAAGACAATAAAAACATGTAAAATAAATATTAAATGTAGATTAATTAAATGTCAGTAATATATCGATCTTTGAATTCGATTTAAAATTGATAATTATAATAAATTATTAATTTATTAAATTTAATTAGTTAGAATTATTAGACTGAGTCTTCACATTAATAAGACTTGAGTGATTCACTTATGATTATCAGGCATATTTTATTATTATATTTAACAAAAATTTCTTTAAAAATAAAAAATGAGAAATTTTAAATTATTTAAAGTTGGTGTTTATCTTTTGGCCTTAAGAAAAGGGATAATGATAAGAGATGGATGAATATTTAATAGAAAAGAATTGGCAGTCATAGTCGGAAATAAATAGAGGTTGGACGTGATTAAGTGCGTGATTATCCATCCGTTAGCACTTGATCTTGATGATTAAAGTAAGCGTTTAATGTGGATTTATCACATGAACCGTCAAATCTCATAGAGAGAAATGAATTGGCAAGCACCCACTTGAACCAAGTCTTGGATTGGATTGGATTGGATTGAAGCGGACCATAATAATTTGTTTTTAGTTTCTTAAAACTACATGGATATGCTATGCTAATGCATTCATTTAAAAAGTTCATTAATGGGAGGAAAGGAAACCCTAGGCCTAGAGAGTGGACAGTCACGTGATACGTAGCAGAAGGAAAATAAGAGGGATCGGTATCAGTTCAGTTGTGAAAATGCGGTGGCCTCCCATAGTGACGTTGCTCTCTCTCATAAATCATAATGTTGGGTCAGACCGACCATTGGAATCTCCAACATCTGGATGTTCCAAATTGCCCTCAAAAGCATCGTCTCTCATTGTCTTAGTTGAGGAAGGTCCTTGCGGTCATAACGGAGCTTTTTTAATATACTACTCTGACTATTAAATCACGAATATGCCATCCGCCCAAACTCTGGCGTCTAAACCAATCAAGGCAAAATGAAGTTATGCAAAAATTGAATAGGAAGGAAGAAGGGAATAGAAAACTCTTAAAATGGCCAAAAAAGAGAGTGTTGGGAAAGAGGAGGAAAAGGGGCAAATGCAAATCTTCAAACTTTAACAGCCAAAAAAGTCGTAGACATTAAATTGAGGCTTCAGAAAGGCTCTTCCCTCCAATTAAATGCATCTCCACAGAAACCTGACAAGGTCGCTTAATTGCTCGAGTAAAGAACACGGTGAAGCGAGGTCATCAAATCAAAGACGAACAAGAGCAGTAAAAAAGAAAAACTTAAAAGCATACAATCCCAAATGGGTCCTCGGTAACTAAAGATACCAGAGACTTGCTCAAGGGTAAAGGCCTTTGCTCAGAGAAAAGGAGGAAGTTACATCGAACAAGTTGAATTGACCCTGAACCAGAGCCTCCAGGCAGTATAATGTTTAGAAGATGCAGAACTTTGACATAGAATAAGCAGCATCTCAAACTCAGACAAGGCAAGGGTGTGTAGTTTGTGATTACACCTTTCAATCATATCCAACGAAAAATTTGAAGCCTTTTTCAGTAATAATTGCCTCCAAGTGATTTTTTTTTAATAAGGGGTAGAATCAGGTTGAAAGCATCAACCATCACGCTCATTTCAGGAATTTTATTTTATTTGTTGAAGAATGAAGAGACATTCTCAGCCTGAAAGTATGGACATTGAATTGAAATCGAGTCAGAACATATTTCTAACCTTAAATGGCTCTAATATACTTAGTATACAAGTACAAGAATGCTTTCGAGCTTCCATGTCATAAATGGAAGCAAATAAAAAGCTAAAGTATCAACTGTATATCATCATATAAAAAAAAAGGGTACTAATTTATCAGCACAAAAAAAGAGAAAGAAGACCCCATTTATCAGGGACAAAAATAAAAAAGTGAAATTTTTATTAAAACTAAACAGGAGTATACATGTTCTACTACAAACTATTTTGGGACATCACCATGAAAAAGGGCTCGCTCCCAGTAAAAAGATCTCATTTTCAACATCTTTGATCCATTGGCAAACCCTGTTGCAAGTCTTTATTGCTAAAGCCTGCAAAAGAGACAAAAAGCTCCGCATTTCACCCAATTGCATTTGGACAACGTACTGAAGAACAAAGCATAAAATTTTCCATGCGTCAAAACACAAGATTGCTCCTCTAAACTAAAACGCATCTAATAAATATCATTATTTCTTTTAAAATAAGAATAAACCAACCAGCATACACAAAGGCACTATCAAGT